>CAUYSK010026197.1:0-11456 GCA_963575035.1 Avahi laniger
GAGTAGCTGGGACTACAGGCATGCACCACCATGCCAGGCTAATTTTTTCTATATATATATATTTTTAGTTGTCCAGATCATTTCTTTCTATATTTTAGTAGAGATGGGGTCTCGCTCTTGCTCAGGCTGGTCTCAAACTCCTGACCTTGAACGATCCACCTGCCTCGGCCTCCCAGAGTGCTAGGATTACAGGCATGAGCCACCGCGCCCGGCCTGTTTCATACTTCTAAGGATACATCCCATAACTAATAAAATAAGCACTTACCTAGGTAACAAGGTTCTGTGGATTAGCTCAGTTTAATCTGGTTCTAAATAGATTAAGTTTTCTTACTTGGCCCAAATGTCAGTTTATTACTTTCTGTTCTGAGCCTAGAAATTCATCCTGATTTCCCATCTTGGAGAGATGATTGTGGTTAGTCATGTAGTACGACTCTGTAGGAGGATGTAACTAGATACAATCTGTTACTATTATTAAAAATTTTTTTTTTTTAATTTTTTAAATTTATTTCAGCATATTATGGGGGTACAGATGTTTCTGTTACATATGTTGCCCTTGCCCCCACCGGACTTAGTGTCCTGATGATATTATTGCAGCTTCATGTTTCTTATGAGGATTATGTCATGATAAAGAAAGGGAAAATCTAGTTATTTCAGCTTGTGCATGTGTTTTTGTTTCAATAAAGATGCTAACTATTAATTTATTTGGATGGAGATTGATACTCCAACTACCCACTAGTTTTTAACAATTCTCATATTGAAATGATCACAAAATTTTCTACAGATTGGCTGATTATTTTTATTTCTCGGCTGTGTTCACCTTTGTTTCATTTTATGACCAATTAGACTGATTTTCAGTGATTCTACTTCAACATCAGGAATTCCAAAGAAACCAGTCTTACCAAATTGTAGGTATTGTGGTACGATCACCATAGAATTAAAAAAAGATATTATCCATTTTTTTTAAATTGCTATGTAACAAATCACCACAAATTTAGCAGGTTAAAACAACACCCATTTATTATCTCACATTCTGTGTAGGTCAGGAGGATAGACTCCGCTTAGCTGAGTCCTCTGCTTGGGTTCTCATAAGCCATAGTCAAGGAATTAACTGGGGGTGAGGTCCTGTCTGAGCCTCAGTGTCTTCTTCCAAACTCACACGGTTGTTGGCAGAATTCATTTTCTTGAAGGTTTAAAATTCATGAGGGCTTGCTTTTTCAAGTACAGAAAAGAGTTTCTGATTTCTACTGTCTCAAACTTCTAGACCCTCTTTTAAAGGGCTCACCTCATTAAGTCAGGTCCATCTGGGAAAATTTCCCTGTTGATTAACTTGAAATTCACTGATTATGGGTCTTAATAACATCTAAAACGGTCCCTTTACCTTTGCTATATAATACAACTCTATCATGAGAGTAACATCCCATCACTTTTTGTCATGTACTATTGGTTAGAATAAAGTTATAAGTCTCAGCTGTACTGGGGAGGGGGGTTCTCTACAAGGGCTTGGGTCACTGGGGACCATCTAATAAATCTGTCTATCATTTTGCTTATAAAAATAGCATTCAAATCTCAGCCAATGTGGGAAATAAATGAGATAAAAGATAATTAAACTTCCCTGCATGAGACATAGATATGGAAGAACTGGTGAGAAAAAGAGAAAAGGAGGTAAAAAGAGAGAGAAGAGAGGCCCAACATCACGGTTTCAGTAAAGCCATGAAAATTTATAGATCTGAGTGTTTAGTTTAATAAATGTGATGATCAGTGCTATCTAAAATTCAACATAAAATTATTTGCTATAATGTCTTGGCATGTAAACCCCCTCAGTGTTTCAGGACCTGAGAAAAGTTTGTTGCATATAGGTTACAGATAGAGACTGAGAATTGAGTGGAAATACAAGCTATGGGTAATTAAGACTCCTTGACAGTATTGGGTATACCTGGGTTTTCTACCATATATGTGGTCAGGATTTGATTCCATCTTTCTCAGATATTAGACAACAAAGTGATCCTAGTAAGCTTGAAAACATTTAAGAAGTTCATTTATGGGTTATAGATGTTTCTGTCTTAAAGCAGAACAGTAATTGACATTTATAATATAAATGTCTTAGAATATACAAAAAAACCTATATCAAGATGGGCCAAAAAATTTGGTTCATTTTGTAAAAAAGGCAAGTAACTTCAGGATTATTAAAAAAACAACCAACCAACCTAATAAACAAATACTTAATCCTTTGGAAAGAAGAACTTAAACATGTTTTCATTGAGTTTTTAAGTGGTTGCTGTCATTTGGTCTTCACAGTCTGGTATCACAATTCTAGATATTACTTATGTCAGCAAAATGCTGCCCTTCAGATAGAAGACAGTTTATTAGATTTTTAAAACTGCACTTTTCGTAATAAAATCACCTCAGGGCTCAAGTACAAAAGAAATGACATGAGTATATATGAGTTGGGCTCAGAGATTAGAGGATGTGAAATATTAATGCTATTTACAACATTTAACACCTGCCGAATATGAATTTGCACAAAATCAGCATAGTATTCCTTCTCTGTGTGAGAGGCTTGAAATCATAAAATAAAATTTCAGTGTATCAAAACTAGGAATAATTTTGGTATTTAATTTGGTTCTCAGGTTGGTTGAATACCAGAGACATGACTGAGACAGACAGTAAGGAGAAGCAGCACAGGGAAAGAACACTGACCTTGGATCTAAAAGCTCTTTCTTCCAATCCTGTCAGTGTGACTTGTGTGGTATAGGGTGGGTTACTTAAATTTTAGGTCTTCAGTTTTCTATTCAGTAAAATGAGAGCAGCCTCACAGGATGAATAACCAATGTTTAAGGCATTTGCAAATCATAAATTACCATAATAACCTGAGTTATTATTTTCCAATGGTTCCAACCTAGCTATCATCCAAGTATTTATTTTGTAGAAAAGAGGCAGGTTGAAATGGCTCCAACAGTCAAGTCACAGCATGGGATATGGTAATAGGTTTGTAGCAAAAATAGAGTCTTTATAAAATGCAATCTGGGACCTCTGATGCTCCATGAGATTCTGCATTTGTATCTGTTCTCACTTTGGCCTAACTCTAAAGTCACAGGAGGCACCTGTCTGTGAGGAATAACTTAATCAGCTGAAAATCTTTGTTCTAAATGAAAAAAGTATGAAATGAAATGGCAAGAAGAAGAAGTATGGGCAAAGGAGATGGTGGTCTCTACTTGATACTTTTGCACACTAACATCATGGATTGAATAGTACTTTAAAGTTAGGTGAGGTAGGTATCCTAATTGTACTGAAGAAGCTATCTTGCAGAAGCTTTGTAGCAGGGTATTTCTAGTGCACAAAATGATAGGCCCAGAAAGCAGCAGAGCTAGTTACTAGAAATTAGGCTTCACGGCATTATGAACCTCTCATTTTGCTTCTTTCTCTATGCCAATCTCTATATCTCACTCCCTGCATCTCTCCCTTCCTCTCTTTCTCTCCTCTCCTTCACTACTGTCTCTGTCTGAATTTACATATATAAAAGTAAGGTGAGAAAAAAATTGTTTTAGCTAAATAAGATAAACTGATACTAAGAAACACTGCACATAAAACAGACAGAGGTCTAAAAGGATGCTTTTAAGAGTTCTCTCAGGATCTTCAACAAAATCAGAAGCACACTGTGAAAACAAACAACCCCATTTGGAGGGAGTCCCATACACTTAGTACCATTAAATATACATTAATAAAAAGAGAGCAAAGTAAGCTTTGTGTTTGGGCCAATTGTTGTCTCTATTAATAGATTTTAGAGGGTAATTTTAGCAGTCGTTTTCATGGTTTAGTATATCAAAACCCACAATTAATCTACAAATAACATTGTATAAAAGTTCCTTATTGGGTTCCCTGCAAACATTTTTTTCTTCCCCTTAGATCATTTTTCTTTGCTTCTGCTGTCTCCACTGCTTCTGCAACTCTTTTTCTTAAATGAAATATTCACGATTACCTCATTTCCTTTTGTTTCAAAATCTTTATTAACTCCATACAGCCTTCAGGAAAAAGAAGACTAAAGCCTTATTATTCAATACCCCTGCTAATCTGATCCAAATTTACCTCTCTGACCTTATTTTCATGCAACCCCTAACTCCGCAGACTCACCTACATGACTCTATAGGTGTTCATGCTTCACTTTCAATAAATGTTCCATACCCTTTCACGAGACCAAATCATTGTAAATTCTGACCCTTTCCCTAGAATGTCATTCCTCTTTTTACGCCTGGAAAATTCTGCTCAGGCTTATGGACCAAGTATAACTTTTTATTTTTATGTGAACTCTTTCCTGAATCCTCTAGGCAGGCAGTCTTTGCTTTCTCTGGGTTCCAGGAGATAGTCTTATCTCCAAGCTACTGCACACGGTACATTGCACTGTACATTATCCATTTCCATATCTGATTTATTTGTGGACTACTAGATCATCTGGTATCAGGACTGTAAAACTCACTATAGATTCCACAGCACATGGCATGGTGCTGACCTAGTAGACAATCAATAATTGTTTGCAAAGGAAATCAAGGCTTCAGAAACTCTATTCTTTTTATTGTAAATATTACTTGGATTGATTTCTTTTTAAAAAAAAATCTTTATTTTTATAGGTATTTTAAGGGTCTTGATTTCATATTCTAGGTAGGAAGTAGTAGATCACAGCAAGCCAATGCTTCCACTGTACCAAAGTGAAAAAGCTGGATAAATTAAGAAAATCATACTGTTGAAGACTTCAAAAAAAAAATCTATGGAATCAACAAGGACTAGGAATAAAATTACTCATGAAAGACCTGTGCACAGGTGAGCTGTGAATCTGCAGATATTTTTTCTTCATGGAAGAATTACCAATTCTGGGTTTGAGCAGAGGGGGTCAGACATGGCCCACGTGCAGAGCCTCTGCTGAGGAGAGAGGATCAGGAAGGAAGGCCTTTTGCTGTCTTGTGGGTCTGGAGCTCCAAACTGAAATCTTGAGGGACCACGGACATATGTAATCGGCAATAACAGAATTTACATTGACAGGAAATATTTCCCAAAATTAACTTTCTGAAGGACCATAAAGGACCTCCAGAAATTTTGAAATATTGAAGTATATTCTCTGATCACAATGAAATTAAATTAGAAGTCAATAATAAGATAAAGAGAAAAATCACAGCTGGGTAATTAAATCATACATTTCTAAATAATACATGGATAATTAAGAAATCAAAATGAGAATTAATTTAAACAAAATTATAATGAAGATACAACATATTTAAATTTATGGAATACAGCTAAAGCATTATAAAAACAGTGCTTACAGGGACGTGTATACTTGAAAATGCACACACTAGAAAAAAAAGGTTGAAAATTAAAGATTCAAAATTCCATCTAAATAAGCTAGAAAAAGAACAGCATATCAGATTTCATGAAAAATAGAAGAAAAGAAAAAATAAACACAGAGCATAAACCAATGGAATAAAATGAGGAAATCAATTAAGTCAAAAGCTTTTGTTAAAAAAAGGGAAAAGGTTATTAAATCAACAAACCTCTAGCAAGAATGTTTAATAAAAATGAGGGAAAACATAAGTTATTATTACCAGAAATTTGAATCCATTATTTAAAATCTTGCCATCGAGAAAATGCTTCACCAGAGAATTTTTAGCATATTTAAGAAAGAAGTTAACTTCAAATTTATGTAACCTCTCTCAGATAATAGAAACCAAGGAAATTTTTCCCAGCTTTTTTGTTTTAAAATGAGACTAGCATAGCCCCAAATCTGACAAAGTCATTATGAAAAGGAAAATTAGAGTCCAATCTCTCTCATAAGCATAGAGGTAAAAATTCTTAACAAAACATTATTAATTAATTCAAGTGACACTGCAAAAGGAAACTACAACATAACAAAGTGGAGTTTATTTCACATATGAAAGACTGATTTCACATTTGAAATTCAATGGAATTTACCATAATAATAGAGAAAAACAGAAAAATTATATGATTTTCTCAATAGATACAAACTTATTCTTAATAGAGTAAGTTTCAACATCTATTCTTGATAAAATTCTTAGCAAACTAGTTATAGAAAAGAATTTCTTTAATCTGATAAAGAATATTTGCAAAATACCTATAGCCAACATTATACCCAATGATAAAAATACTAAAAACTTTTCCTCTAAGACCAGGGGATAAAAAAGTATGACCACTTTCACCATTTTTACTTAACATTGTACTAGAGTTTTATTCAGTGATGCAAGTAAGGAAAAAAATCCCTAAGGATTGTAAATAAAGAGAAAAATCTCATGATTAGCATATTATATATCAAGAAATCCAAAATAATTTATGGACAAACTATTAGAATTAATAAGTGAATTTAGAAAAGTTGCTGGATAAAAGGTCAATATATAAGTCAATTATATTTCTATATGCCAGCCATATAAATATTAAACAAATTTTAAAACATACTATTTTCAATAACATTAAAACTAGTGAAGTGTTGTGCCCCAGAGAACAAAAATGGGTTCTCAGAACTGTGTCTCAGTGTATCAGCTCAATTGCTGAGTGAACTTGTCTGGATGATAAATGGAAGAAGTCTCTTTAATAAACGGTATTAGGAAAACTGGATATCCACATGCAAAAAAAATGAAACTAGACCCTTATCTTATACCATATACAAAAATCAAGGCAAAGTAGATTAAAGATTTAAATGTAAGGCCTGAAACTGCAAAACTTCTAGAAGAAAACATAGGGAAAAAGCTTGTTGGCATTGGGATTGGCAAGGACTTTTTGGCTATCACACCAAAAACACAGTCAAGAAAAGCAAAAATAAAGTGGACTACATCAAACTAATATGCTTTTGCACAGCAAAGGAAACAATCAACAAAATGAAAAGGTAACCTACAGAATACTAGAAAATATTTGCAAATTATATATCTGATTAAAGATTAACATCCAAAACATATAAGAAAATCATACAACTAACTCAATAGCAAAACCAACAAACAAATAATCTGATTTCAAAAGGGCGAGTACCACGATAGACAATATTTGAAAGACATGCAAGTGGTCAATAGGTATATGAAAAGATTTTCAGCATCACTAATTATCAGAGAAATGCAAATCAAAGCCATAATTGGAAATCACTTTGCACCTGTGACGTTGACTATTATTAAAAAGACAACAAGTGTTGGCAAGGTTTTGGAGAAAAGGGAGCCCTTGTACAGTGTTGGTAGGAGTGTAAAATGGTGCAGAAACTATGAAAAAATAATTTAGAGGTTCCACAAAAAATTAAAAATAGAACCACAATATAACTCAGCAAAACCACTTCTGCATATATATACACAAAGGAAATGAAATCAGTATCTCATAGAGATATCTGCACTCCATGTTCACTGCAACACTTTACAATAGCCAAGATATGGAAACAACCCAAGTGTACAATGACAAATGAATGGATAAAGAAAATGTGGTGTTCATATATACAAAGGAATATTATTTGACCATAAAAAATAAGGAAATCTTGTTGTTTGCATGATTGCAACATGATGAACCTGGAGGACATTATGCTAAGTGAAATAAAGCAGATACAGAAAGAAAAATACTGCATAATCTCACTTATATTTGGAATCTAAAAAAGACAAACCCATAGAAGCACAGAGTAGATTGATGTTTGCTAGTGGATGGAGCATGGGGGAAGTGGAAAGATGTTGGTTAAGGATGCAAACTCTCAGTTATAAGATGAATACATTCTGAGGATATAATGTACAGCATGGTGACTATAGTTAGTAATATTGCATTTCACACTTGAAATTTTCGAAGAGAGTAGATCTTAAGTGTCCTCACCGCCTCATCCCCACACACAAACACACACAAAATAGCAACTGTGAGGTAATGGTTGTGGTAATCATTTCATAATGTATGCATGTATCAAATCATCACATTGTACACCACGAATATATACAATTTTTATTTGTAAATTATATCTCAACAAAACTAGAAAAAAAGAAACTAGAAGTTACTAAGTATTATGACACTGTCTCCATATTAATATGTATTTTGGGATTCTTCTACTTTCAGAACACACTTTTTCCATTGTGTAGCACTGCTCTTTGCATAAAATGATATAAAGATTAAAACAATTATTGACTTTGTGCATATTTATCAAATAGACATAGAATTGTTTTAAGTCACTGAAGTGAAACTAATCAAGTCATGTCACTTCTAACAAGTGCTGTCTCCTTCCCTTTGGTGATGACACAATGTTATAGCCTGCACTGAAGTCCGTTAGGGTGGTTGGTAGTGTGGGGTTTAGAAATGTCTTTTCTCTGAGGGCAACATAGTAACACAACTAATGAAGGTACTCTCATAGGAGCAAAATGGCAGTTTTAAATCAGTGATGCAAAACTGAATTTCTTTGGAATGGGTAAATACATGTTTTTAATGAGATATTTGAAAAATAGTCATGAAGAATAAGTTCTCTATGATACGAGATGTTTTATGTCGTCTGATGGGAATATCATAAACAGAATATCTTCTTAGGACAATTTTATATAACTTTCATTGCCACAAAAGGTCTCCCTTGTAAAAAATATAATGCCTGCATTGCAACTTCTTTAACATAAACAGCAATAATAATGAGACACAAAATTGAAAAGGAGCTTGGGGAGCCCTAGTATCTGGCAGCTTATGCATCTAATTACAGAGATGTCCCCAGAAATATGATTGTGTTGGAGGGAGGAAGGTGGAAGACAGTAATGGGAAGGCAGAGCCTAAAACAAAGAATAACATTGTCTCTTTGTATCTGGATCACTGTTCTTTGGATCATTAGGAAATCTGCAATGCTCATTAGCCCTTTGGCAGGTTGGTGCAAGAGACATAGTGGTGCTGCTAAATTAAGCATTGACACTTGATGCTTGATACAAACACAGCAAATGATGTTTTTATCTCGTTTTGTTTGGCTTTGGCTCAGATTTGAGTGTCACAGAAAAATATTTAAATTTCAAATAATTTGATTTAACTTAATGAAATCACTATCTGCTTTTTAGAATGGAAAAAAGGAATAGAAGGACTAAGTTATATTTTCTGACTTCTGTCTTTCAGCCCTAGGCAGTACAAGAGGAATGGAGCCATACAGCTATGGAGAGCATGGCCAGCCTCCCTCTCCTAGCAAGGAGGCAGACAGGTTCTCCTATATCCAAGGATCTCAAAGAGGCTCTAGGGCTCACCTTTACTAACATTTGGCACGCTAGCTTTCGTTCCCAGAAAAAGAGTTAACTAAATGGACTGAAAAAACTTGGTCTTATATTAAAGGGATGCAAGCATGATGAAAGACTGCTTTGGTAAACCTTTGTAGGGATGAGAGTATGAAAATTCTGTGGGGTCTCCTTCTGTGACACTGTGCAGTTTTGAATTGCTTGCTGAGGTGTGATAGACAGTCCTGATTTTCCTCTGTGGCCCCGGCAAGGATCAGAAGAGAGATTATTATGAGTAGACATGCGCAGAGTTTTGAAATTACTCCTTTATCCATGTATCATTCATACATTATTCATCAGTTTTTCCAGTGTGTACTGAGAACAAGGATAAGCACTGGGGATACAAAGACAAGTGCAACATAGACCCTGTTCTGAAGGAGTATCCAGTCTACTGGAGAATGACATGCAGGACAACAAATAGGACCATGAAGTGTCAGGGGACTCTGAGAAAGTCAGGGTTGAGGGAGGAGAGAGTAGTTATGTCTATCTGGAACATGGGTCTTCAAACTTTTTGTCCCATGGACCCATTTAAAACTTGATGAGATTTAAGTTTCAATGCTTCTAATCTCAAGCTAATGGTCATCAAAAATATTTATTAAATATATAATTAAATGTGATGTATGTTTCGACCATAGTTAAATTACAGAGCCATAGTTACTGCCCTAACTCATGAGCATCTGAAAAGAAAATTAATGCATATTTCTCTAGGGTACTCTGAAAATGCCACAGAATGGGGGAAAGAGCTCGAGTCATTGGTTCTAGCCTTAGCTTTGGAACTGACTGTGTGATCATGGCCAAGTCATTAACTTTGGCCTCAGTTTCCCTATATGTAAAATAAGAAATTCCCTTGTTCTAGATTGTAATGATCACAGAAAAACACAAAGTAACACTTAAAAGTAGAAAAAAAAGTGGGAATTCTTAATAATATTCTCTGTGTATAAACAAACTTTAGAGAGCAATTGGATGAATTTGGACTGCCCTTGAAATTAAACCAAATTGCAAGCCAGATGAGATGACTCTCAGGAAGTCCATCTGCTTGAATTCTCCATTTCCACTTGGAAATGGGGAATCTCTAGGTATTTATTCATAATCTTATGAATCATTTCATTTTTTTACCTTTTCTCTTGAGTGCAAAAAAAGTCTGCTAAGGAAAGCAAGGACTCTAAATTTTGACTGGGATCCCTGGAGTATGCAAGTAAGTTGTCCTTATCGTGAATATCAGTAGAAAATTCAGAAGAGTATAAGGTAAAACTGTATATTTTACAAATTAAATTCTATTTTATACTATAGCTACTCAGGACTTCTAGATTTAAAGTCAACTCCCCATTTTTAGTTTCCTCCAATCCATTTATAATGTCCTACACAATTAAAGTTTTAAAGTAGCTCTGTCCCACAATAGTTTCTGTGATAATAGAAATGTTTTGTATTTCTCCTGTTCAAGATAGAAGCTGCTAATGTTAGGTAGAGATCAAATCTGCAGGTGGTGGGTGTAGGCCAGGAGGGTGGTTCTTAGGGGTGGAGAAGCCGGGTACCAATCAGGGGAAGGGATTGCAGGGAAATGCAGAACATCTGATAATTGTTTGGTAGTATCCCACACCTCCTGTAAGCCCGCCCCTGGAACCAGGCCAATAAAAGGAAACCACCTGGGAATCCTCAACGTCTTTCTCCACTCGTGAAGACTGACCTGTTCCTATCTCTGGAAGGTATTTTCACTGTGGGTAGCTTCCTTCTTCACTTTTACTTTGTACGGTTTATTTCTTTTCTGTAAAAAACTGTTTGTGTGGGATTGCTTTGTATTTGCGATCCCTCCGTCATTGGCTCAACTCGGTACCAGTACTCACTCTTGACACTGTGAACTGAGGACTAGGGAGTATTGAGATAGACCTAACCCTAGCTATTGAGCACTACTGAGCACTATTGAGCATTTGAAATATGGCTAATGCAATTGAGGAGCTAAAATTTTCATCGTAGTTAATTTTAATTAATTTAAATTTAAACTTATTATATGCACCGGTGGCTTCTGCAGTGAACATTACAGTTCTAAAGCCTAGCCCTGACCATGTTCCTCCTCTACTCAAGACACCTGCACCCGAATGTTTATAGCAGCACAATTCAAAATATCTTTTTGTAGTTGATTTGTTTGAATTACAATTCAAACAAGGTCCACTTACTGCCTTTGGTTGCTATATCTCTTATTAACATATTAATAGTTTCCTT
>CAUYSK010026198.1:0-12500 GCA_963575035.1 Avahi laniger
CTCTCTCTCTCTCTCTCTCTCTCTTTCTCTCTCTGACCAAGGGGCCCCACCCACAGCCTCAGTCCATGGACACACTGAGGGGCTCTGTCCCTCACGCACGCCAGATGTCCTGGCAGTGAGAACTGCTGGTGAGTCTCCCCGGACAGGGAGGGGCCCGCATCTGGCAGACAACACTTCTAGCCCTTGCAGGAGGCCAGGCCCCAAGCACAGCTGGCTGGGCCTCCCCATCGGGTGACCCTGGCCTTCTGGGTGTCCCCGAAGCCTCAGAGACCTCAGATGGCCCTGTGCAAAGGAGCCCCAGCGGCAGCGGCAGCGGTTGCCACTCTGTTTGTGCAGAGCTCAGATTTCCCGCCCCATAGCCGCAATTTCGGCCGCCCCATCTGAGCGCATCTTGAGCTCTAGATTTCACACCAGCGTGGCGGTTCCTCCACATCCCACCTGAAACCAATGGGGCTGCGCTTAGCAGAGCAAATGGCAAGGATGCCGCTCACACTCACATCTGCCTTTTGCGCTGGAATCCCCGCCTCCTCCTCAGCACCCCACAGTTGCTGCGGGGCCTGTTCCACAGCAGCCTCTGCTCCCTTCCCTGCTATCCCCAAGCGGAGCACTTAGCCATGCTCGGAGGGAGGGTCGGCCCAGCTCCTGGAAACACCAGGGTCTGCAGCGGCCCCGCCCCGCCCAGCTGAGCCGTCTGCTCCCTCCCCCTCTGCGACTCACCTGTTGCTGCCCGGATCCCGGGACCCCTCGCCCCGCGCAGCGCCGCCGTGATTGGGCGCTCCGCTGTGGGATGGCCAAGTTTATACGCTGTCAGGCACTTTATATCCCCCATAACTCTGCCTCCCGAGCCCTCCTGTGCATGTGTTTAATTTTTACAATCAGGAAGACAGATGGGGAGAGAGACAGCCCAGACACCCTGGAGGGGTGGGCCCCGGCCCTGCCTCGGCGGAAGCTGGGCATGAATTCCATCAGCAACCTGAGGTTGTATTTTACGCATAACACCCCAGTGGTTTTTAAATCTCCTTAAACTTTTGATGGCTGAGATAAAGGAGGAGGAGGCGGCCATGTAGATATGGAGCCACTCTCCGGGAACGGGAGCCGAGGCTACTTTGCGTCCTCACGTGAGTTCTGTTCCCGGCCCCTTTGCCGCACCGCGCACTGCCCGTGCCACCCCCAGCACCTTGCACCCAGTGGGCAGAAGGGTGGCACCCCCCAGGGTCCCCCACACCCTGGTCTTTCCAAGACACACCCTAGGGTGATGGTGACAGCAATGAAGGTGACCGCAGGAACAAACATAAACAAAACGTTAAATGAGAATAAATGGTTCTTCGTAAAAGGCCGCTCTTTGCTGATCATAACTCGCAATCTAGTAAAAGTAACGCTCTCGTTATGCAAATACAGCTCTAAACTGGGTCCCCCTCGATGCCACGTCCAGCTGGGTGGCAGTCCCAAGCCCCTCCGACAGGCAGTCCTGCAGCCACAACACCGGAGCAATCGTCTAAATCCGCAAATCTGCTCGCGTCCCTCCCCGGCACCCAACGTCTGCGCGTCACCCACGGTCTGCGCTCCGCACCCACCTCCCAGTGCAACGGCGGCAGCAGTAACAGTAACGGCAGCCGGCGCTCGCCGACTGATTGCACACCGGGTAGTTCACAGGGATGATCCCATTTCCTGCCTGTGAGAAGTCCAGCGCGTCTAACAGTCCCATGAGGCAGGCACTTTCGCTTCGCTCATTTCACCAGGCACAGCGAGGAGGGGGAGCCTGCCTAAGGCCACAGTGCTGGTCGGTCCTGTCCTCCAGCAAGCTGTCCTGGAGGGCTTCCCCCAGGCGTGGCCTGAGTGACCTACCGGCTGTGCTGCACACAGCATTCCAGACGTATCTCTTATCCCTGGGATATGGCGTATTAATAGCTCGGGTTGGCTTGTGTGACTCTCTCAATGCATAGCCTTCTAGACAGACACCACCTGAGTCATTGCTGTGCCCCAGGACCCAGAACATGGCACATGGGAGACACCCAGCGAGAGATTTTGGATGGCCCCATGTTGGACGTAAGCGGCCTGGCCTCCGTTAGCTCCGGTGGGCTCTGGGGTATCTGCCCTGGCCCTGCGAGCTGCCTAGGCCCCAGCCTAGGAAATCATCTCTGAAAAGAGGCAAAATGGTATCAAACCCATAACTTGAAAAACATTGTTTTCAACGTCTTTCCACTGCATTTAGCATTTTGAGGAACGGAGGCTCTATTTGTAACCATCAAACCGAATTAATCACCTTGAGACCCGATGGAAGGTAAGTGTGACTCTAATTTCAGGCCGCGTTTATTCTTGGAGGATGGCCTTTTAAGTTGGAATATGGGAATTGGTGTAAAACCCCTTCCACTGTGGATAAACTACCACATTACTGATTGTCAGCAGACCAGACCTGCGCCGGTGGATGTGGTGGCCAGCTACGGATGGCACGTGACCACTGAGTACCTGGAGTGCGGCTGGTCTGAACGCAGATGTAAAATACACGTGGACTTCAAGGACTTAGTCGAAAAAGTATAAAATATCTTAATAATTTTTTACTAACTACATGTTGAAATGGCAAAATTTACATATATGGGAGCAAATAAAATATATGATTCCACATTAATTTTCACAAAATTAATTTCACCTGACGTTTAAAATCTGTGTATTGTATGTCCTAGAAAATTCAAAATTCCATATGTAGCCCACATGACGTTCCTGCTGCACACGGCTAGTCTACACAGTGAAAGATCACGGAGCAACGGAGTGACGTGCGCCCAGAGTTTGTTAATGACCTGGGGAGATACGTGGGAGGGAATTTTAAGTGAAAAAAGCAAGAAAAAATGTATTTAGAGGATAATTAAAATCATGTAAGATATACATAGATGTTTAGAGAGAGACAAAAATAAAGGACAGGAAGGAAAGTCAGCTAGAGCAGTCATCGCAGTGATGGGATTAGAGTTGATTAAAATAGCCTCTTTTATACACTTCTGAATGTTCCTCAAAGAGGCTTTTATTCTGTTTATTATCAAAGAAATATAAATGTTATTTAGAAATTATTTCTTATAATAATTAGTATTGTTATATACAGCTCAGCATCTTGCTTGACATTTGCTAAAGTAAATAATTTACAAGCACACTTAGACCTTATTTAACCTTCGGCGGCATCTCATCATGAAATATGCCATTTCCAGGAAGAACTCAGTCTCCAAGAGTTCCATTTTCGAGTTTTAGATCACAAAACATTTTCTTCAAGTTAGTGCTCAAGCCAGCAAGAAGAAGATCTGGGAAGAAAAAATTGGTGGTCACTATCACACTATCACGCTGGGAAGAGAAAGTCCATTGCCGAAGTTTGCTCATCCAAAATTCACTTCTAGTTGTTTGTTGCCTGAACGAAAAGGGAGAAAAAAGACACCTGGGAAAATATCGTATAATTTCCTGACAACTAGGCTTTTGCAGGGCTATGTCGGAAAAGACAGTGAGAATTCTCTAAGCTAGAGAAGCGCTGATGGCAGTTCTGGCCTGATCTTGGGCCGATTTAGTTGACCCTGGAGGAGTCCCATCGCAACAACCTCCATTTGGAAGCCTGAGCTCTTCCTGGGTTGCACAGCTTTCCATCCACCCTTCCCTCCATCCATCCTTCGTCCATCCATCCATCCATCCGTCTGCTATGTTTTTGTGGATGGCTGACTCTGGCTAAGAATCGTCCCAGGCACTGGCTACATGGCAGGGAACAGAAGAAACAAAACCGTGCTCTCAGGGAGCCTAGATTCCAGTACAAGTCACGCAACAGGCAAGTTAACAAGTCCTCGTGATCATCTCAGAAAAGGACTACTGCTTCAAGGAAAATAAAATCGGACAATGGGGGAGGGAAGAACATCTCAGGCACGGAGGGGCAGGTGCAAATGTCCTGCGGCAGGAAGCCCTTTGGCCTGTGCGAGGAACAAGGAGTCTGGTGTGGCTGTGGCGGTCGTGGGTGAGGCCAGAAATGTGGGCACTGCCGATAGGCCTTGTAGGTGACAAGGAATGTAGACGTCATTCTAATCTCAACCGGAAGGCGCTGGAGAGCTTCCAGCAGGGGCACCGCTGCCGTGGGAACAAGGAACTCTAGGGGGTGAAGATGAAGCCAGGAGCCCTGTGGGGAGGCTGCTGCGGTCACCAGGTGAGAGCCGAGGGTGACCTGATGGCTCATCACTCCAGAATAGACACTTTCTGGGTCTCATTGAGGGCGCACGGGCTCGGCTGTGACTGGCGTTGGTTGGTTCACAGCCTCGACCCTGCCAGCGCAGCAATGCGGGAAGAGCAACCTCGCGTGTGAGATCGTCCGCCTGAATCCTTAAAATATTTAAATGTCCCAAATCACACTCACGGCAAAAATATTCCCTTTACGTCCTCAGAGGTTCAGCCCCACTTACTTTCCCTGTTTTTCATTTACCTCGAATGGTTCCAGCTGGGTCTGGAAACAGATGTGTCAACGCAGTTCCTGCCCGTGAGTGCTTCCGGCGACCAGGAAACGGGGCGTCAGTTGCAATCTCCACGGAAAGCCTGATCCTGTCGGAGGCTTCCCCGGCCCCACGCGGCTGGGGCGTATCTGGGAGCAGGTTCCCGCTGGCAGGAGCAAGGGGCAGGATGCCCCACGCTGGCCGGACTGGCACTGGAGAGAGGGCAAAGCCCCCCCCACCCTGGTGCTCTGCGGTCTGGCACAAGCCTGCGACCGTCTCTGGGTAACCCTCCCCAGGAATCTGCCCAAGCCGCCTGCTTCCTGATTAACTACCTTTCGGATTTTATCAACTGCTCTTCCTTTTCTGGCTCCCACCCAGGCCCCTCTGGGTAGTAACACAGACCCAGTGATCCTGGCATCTGGAAGCATTTGCCTTGGAAGAGCCAGTTCCCTCTCGATGGGGATTATCAGTTCAGCTTCCAGCCACCAGACCAGATAGTCTCTACCGCGGCCCAGACCCACAGGGTGCCGCCCGCCGCGTGTGCGAAGCGTCCCTACTGCGGGCCACTGTACCGGGGGCATCCACAGACCTGCCCATGCCCCTGGCCCTGTGGGGGGGCACGAGTGGATGCCAACATGTCCAGACCACGTGCGTGTGCACACAAACGCATCACACACCCGCAGTGCTCTTCCAGAAGTCAGCTCAAGGAACTAGACTTCTGGAAGGGGTGTGGCCGGGGCAGAGACGCCGGCTCGCTATGGAGCAGCGGCGGTGTGGATGGCTCAGTTCTGGGCTGTACGAGTCGGGACAACAAGAAGGACAGCAGCGTGGTCCTCAGCTGCTAAGAGTTCAGTGTGAAGTGGGGGGAGGCAGTGAGAGACACAGACGGTGGAGATGGAGTCCGTACACTTCGAAGACAAAGTGGAAACCGCCCTGGGCTCTGTCGCCCGGTCCTGCACTCCGCCACCCCCTGGGCTTTGCTTTTCCCATTCTTCCAGTGGTGACAATGGCAGGGACGGGTTCCAGAGCTTCCTGGCTCCGATGGAATTCCAGCACACGCAGAGTCCAGACCCAGCACATGGCCGGACTCCTGCTGAGTCAGGGCCACTCCTGAGGACCACTTAGAGTGCAGCCTGGACGGTTCTGTGTATTTGACCCTCACGACTTATACAAGGAGCACGGAGAGGGCAGATTAAGAGCACGCGTGTAAACTATGAACGCATTGCACTATTCAGGTTGCTCCCTTTTTTGCCAAGTGTGGATACTTTAATTCAAAAATACTCATGCATTGAAAAAATGTGACCAACTATGCAGCATTTCTATACGTTGATCAGGCTCAAGTCCTGTGACCCAGTTTTAAAACGAGCTATTGGACATTTCCGGAAGGACATTATTTTCTTGCAGTAACTCGGGAAACAGTGAACAGGCGTGAACGTGCTCCCAGCATCCTGCACACAGTAGCGAAGCCACAGAAAGCCCTGCTGAGAGCCCCAGACGCCCCTCTACCTGCGCCAGGTCCTTTCCCCACACACGGAGGAGGGGAGAGGCCAACCTGAGGATGCGACCGCCTGTTTCAATAAACAACTCCGGCAGCCTGTGAGTAACGTCTCGACCGTACTTCCCTCTCCATAAAGTAGCTTAGGAGGTCTGGAATCCCGAATCCCTCTTCTGTGGCCCAGGCCACAGTCGCATATGACCCTTACTCCCTGGCTCCCTCACACTGCTCCCCGAGAGTAAGTGGGCTGCGAGGGCTGCTTTTCCTAAACCGGCTCCTGAAAGCCCGAAACCTCTAGAAAGGTTCTTATCCTTCCCAAGGCCCTTCAGCTAAGCCTTCAGGTTCCCCGCCTCACACCCTTGCACCCTGCCTCAGGACACTGGGACCCGAAGGACATTTTCTAGACCCCCGTAGAGGAAGCAATTCCAGATCAAAGCTCTGACCCAGCCAAGCTCACAGAGAGGGGCACAGCAGACGCAGACAAGCCCCAGGACTTTCCTGAGCACGGACTCATTAGGCGCCCACATGTGCAGAGGTGACAAGGGGGCGCTGATGCCCTTGGACTCCCCCTCTCTGGTGGGCCAGGGTGGGTGGAGGCTCCTCTCTGGGCCCCCGCGGCACCTCCCCACCGAGGAGCCTGCCCTCGGAGCTCCGTCCTCTCTGCATCCCTGCATAATGGGCCTGCCTCTCCCTGCCAAGGCTTTAAAAGCATCTGGGCACAGGTGCGGGCGCCGCCAGCCTCCGGGGCCAATGAGCGGAAACGCGGCAGAGGGAAATGAGGCCGCGTAGCCACAGCGCCATTATGTTCTCCCAGGACGGGCAATGCTACCAAATAAATGTGTCTCCAGCACTATAACACCACAATATTCATACGGCTCATTACTGGTTTTAATTTTGCCCGGTGCTTATTTACTGCCTCCTTCCCCACTTTATTGCCAGGGTGGAAGAGTTCTCATCTGTGCCCAGAACGGAAGGGCCCCAGAGCGGAATCTCTCCAGAAGCCCCGGCCGCCTGCAGGCCCCATAGGGTAGGGCAAGGCTGGGGCCCAAACCCACACAGACACAGCGCCGGAGGTTTCTGCACATGGCTTTTCCTGCCTCCTCCTTGCCACGCCAACTAAATGCTTTTCCTGCCTATGGAATGGGCTCTTTCTCCTTTCTGTGACCAAAGGCTGTGCGGCCACCTCCCGGGGCTTACAGATGGAGCCATGATGCTGCACAGTGACCACCTGTGGAGTTCAAGGACACTGACACCCACAGAGACCCTTCCAGGTAAACCAGGCACTGCCACGTGCCCTCCACAAGCAAGGGCTCCTCCTGGCTCTGCTGTGCTCAAGGGCCAGCGCCCTCCTCCTCAGGTGCCTCTGGGGTCCCAGAAGCCGCACCTGTGGAAACAAAGGGGCAGCAGTGCCCTTGCTGAGCCGCATGGGGACTGGGGGTGGCCTTTCACTTCTGGAGACGCTGCCAGAAAAGTAAAATCCTTGAAGCAAAGAAAGGATAGAAAAGAATGAGTTCATTACTACACTTTGTAAAAATTTGGAATTAATGCTTTTTGATTTAAATTTGAAAAGCACAGAATAGTATATAACGAAGCAAATCACTCTGGCTGTCTGCTCATCAGAGGAAATCTCTTAACCTTTCTGCACTTTGGGGTCTTCTTCATAAATTCTTTGCCTAGGCCAATGTCTATAAGAGTTTTTCCAACACTTTCTTCTAGAATTTTTGCCTTAGGTTTAAGTCTGTTAGCCACTATGAGTTGATCTTTTTGAGAGGTGAAAGGTGTGGATCCTGTTTCAGTCTTCTACATGTGGCTACCCAATTTCCTGGCATCATTTACTCAATAAGGATTCTTTTCCCCAGTGTGTGTTTTTGTCTGCTTTTTCAAAGATTAGATGGCTATACGAGGATGGTTTTATATCTGGGTTCTCAGTTCTGTTCCATTGGTGTATATCTGTTCTTGTGCCGGTACCATGCTTTTTTAGTTACTATAGCCTTGTAGTATAGCTTAAAGTCTGATAAATTGGTGCCTTCCAATTTGATCTTTTTGCTTAAGGTTGCTTTGACAATACAGGGTCTTCTCTGGTTCCATACAAAGCATAGAATTATTTTTTCTAGATCTGCAAAAAGTGATGTTGGTATTTTAATAGGGATTGCACTGAATCCATAGATCACTTTGGGTACTATAGACATTTTAACAATGTTGATTCTGCTGACCCATGAGCATGGTATGGTTTTCCACCTGTTTACGTCCTCTTCTATTTCCTTCCTCAGTGTTTCATAGTTCTCCCTGTAGAGGTCTTTTACTTCTTTAGTTAAATATATTCCTCGGTATTATATTTTCTTTGTTGCTTTTGTGAAGGGTATTGAGTCTTTGATTTGGTTCTCAGTTTGACTGTTGTTGGTGTATAGGAATGCTAATAAGCTCAATCAGGAATGAAAAAGGAGAAATTACAACTCATACCACAGAAATACAAAATATCGTCTATGAATGCTATAAAAACCTCTGTGCACATAAACTTGAAAACATGGAGGAAATGGACAAATTCTTAGAAACATAGAGCCTCCCTAGGCTCAATCAGGAAGAAACAGAATTCCTGAACAGACCAATATCGAGCACTGAAATTGAAGCAGCAATAAAAAAACCTTCCTAAAAAGAAAAGTCCCAGACCAGATGGTTTCACACCCAAATTTTACCAGACCTACAAAGAAGAACTGGTGCCTATCTTGTAGAAATTATTCTGCAATATCGAGAAGGAAGGAATCCTCCCCAACACGTTTTATGAAGCCAGCATCACCCTGATACCAAAATGAGGAAAGGACACAACAAAGAAAGAAAACTACAAAATATGAATTCTGAATATGACACAAAAATTCTCAACAAAATCCTAGCAAACTGAATTCAGGTGCTTATCAAAAAAATAATCCATCACGACCAAGTGGGCTTCATCCCAGAGATGCAGGGATGGTTCAACATAAGCAAATCTATAAATGTAATTCACCACATAAATAGCAGCAAAAACAAAGATCCTACGCTCCTCTCAACAGATGCAGAAAAAGCATCTGACAAAATTCAGCACCCTTTTATGATAAGAACACTTAACAAAATAGGCATAGATGGGACTTACCTAAACTTATTACTTTTAAGATGTTAGTTCTCTCCCAACTGAGCTACAGGTTCAATATGTTTTCAATTAAAATCCTAGCATGCTTTTTTCAATTAATAGAAATTGACAAGGTGTTTCTAAAATTTACTTGTAAAGAAAAGGTTCCATAATAGCCAACACAATTTTATGAAGAACAACTTTGGAAGTGCCACAATACCTGATTTCAAGGCTTAATACAAAGTAACAGTAATCATGACAGTGTGGTGTGGGCATAGGAATGGATATTGATCAATAAAACAGAATAGAATGACCAGCTATAGACCCATGCATATGTGGCCAATTGATTCCTGACAAAGGGACCAGGGTGATTTATGGGAAAAGTACAGTCTTTCAACAAATGGTGCTGAAACAACTGTATAGCTATATGGGAAAAAAATCACAACCCTTACAAAAACTTAAATGTAAGTATACCTAAAAGTAAGAGCTGAAACTAAAAAACTTGTAGGGAAAAAAAGTAACTGAAAACTACTGTGACCTTGAGTTAGGTCAAGAATTCTATAACACAAAAAGTGAAAATCCAAAGAAAATATTGATAAATTGGATTTCATCCAAATTAAAAACTTCTGCTCTTCAAAGTACATAATTAAGAAAAATGAAAAGTCAGGTCACAGAGAGGGAGAATATATTTCCAATATACAATAAAGAATTTGTATCCAGAATATATAAAGAGTTCTTGTAGCTCAACTATAGGGGGACAAACAACCCAATTGGACAATAGGTGAAAGATCCGAACAAAAATTTCCAAAGAAGATATATAAATGTCATTAAGCATAGGGAAAAAAGCCCAACATCATTAGTCAACAGGGAAATTAAAATTAAAACCCCACAGTGATATATCACTTCATATGCATGAGAATGACTAAAATTAACAAGACTGAAAACGCAGGCACAGGCAATGAAATAAAAAATACATAAATTAGACTTCACGAAAATTTGAAAATTTTGTGCATGAGAAGACACTGCCAACAAAGTAAAAAGGTGTGTAATACTCTGAAATATATATTTGGTCTTTGACCTCCTTTCCAGGCATATAACTCCTAAAATTCTTTGACTCCCAGAAGGATGTCTTTTTGTAAACTGATGACTGACTGATGCCTGGGAGCCTATGCAGCCTCAGGACAGGGGCTGGTCACTGGGAAGACCAACGCAGGATTAGAGTGTTGGAACTGTCAGCCCTAAGCCCAACCTGCAGGAAGGGAAGACTGGCTGAAGGTCTAACTGTTGGGAATACAGCAGAAAACAAGATAGACACAACCTCTGCCTTCATTGAATTCATATTCTAATAAGAAAGATTGGGAATAAATAAGGGAATAAAAATAAAGAAGATAAATTCAGAGGGAAAAGTATATTAAAGGAAATAAAACAAAGTGGTGAAGGAATTTCCTTTGGATAGAGTGGTTATGAAAGACTTTGTTGAAGGTGACAAGAAGGAGACAGTCACGTGGAAAGCAAGAAAGAGCCTTCCAGAAAGAAGGAATAACAAATACAAAAATGTTGAGATGGTAATGACCTTGGTATGTCTGGCAACCAAGAACAGAGCATAAGATAGAAAAATCAATTGCTGGATGGACGCATGGATAACAAAAATAAACATTAATGCAGAGTCTCAACATCATCATCCTCCACCTCCCCCTGCTCATCGTCCAAACATTGTCACCATCCCATAATATCAAACATGGGGTAGTTATCTAAATATCTACGGCCAAAAGAAACCACCTTCAGTGAAGATGGGTATAGCCATAATCTTGCTTAGTAATCATTTGTGTCTGGACAGCGATGCAACTCAAATGTTCCCATCTCCAAGTCAGTGGCCCAGGTACCACTAAAATCTCATAACTTGGACCATCCATACCCCATGAGAAGACCTTTTTTCCCCCAGCAGTTTAAATTAATAGCACAGGAGTCAGAATGGAAGAAACAACAGCATGGAGAGTGAATGGATTTGCGATTTACAAGCCCAGGGAGATCCTAAGCATGAGTCCAGAGTTTGATGCTCTAGGAAATTAAGGTGAGGAATGTTTAGAACAGATGAACAGGTGAATGAGCAAATTTATCAGTGCTCTTAATTAAGATGACTAAGGAGTGAAGAAGAATGTTTCCTGTTCATTTCTCTTAGTGATGTTTCCGTATTCATCTAGATTCTCAAGGATATGTAAAACCCCTGCGATCAGCTTGAAGGCTCATATCATGTCATCTTCTCAAAACCTAACCTGGCAATTTTCTTTTTCAAGGAGAAAAAATATTTTCTCCCCTCTTCAACTCACACTTGGAAACTAAACAACACATTTTTAAATATTCTATGGGTCAAAGAGGAATTCTAAATGAAAAATTCATAAAATTGAATAAAAATAAATAACATATATCAAAATATGTAGTATGCAGCTAAAGCAGTCCTGAGAGAGAAATTCATAGCACTAACTACTTACACTGAGAAAAAGAAAAAGTCTCAAATAGGTAACCTAAGTCCCTATTTCAAGAAAATAAAAAAAGAATAACAAAGTCAACACAAAGCAAGTAAAAGAGGGAAATAAAGATAAGAGTATAAATCAATGAAATTGAAAACAGAAAAACCATAAAACAAAAAACTGATTCTTTAAAAAAAATCCTTTAATCAAAATCTCTATCAAGACTAATGGCCAAAAAACATATGAAAAAAATGTTCAACATCTCTAATCATCAGCGAAATGGAAATCAAAACCACGATGAGATATCACTTATCTCCAGTGAGACTAACTTTTATCAAAAAGTCCCAAAACAATAAATGCTGGCATGGATGCAGAGAGATAGGAACACTCATACACTGCTGGTGGGACTGCAAACTAATGCAACCTCTGTGGAAAGCAATATGGACATATCTTAAAGAGATACAAGTAGATCTACCATCCGATCCAGCAATCCCACTACCGGGCATCTACCTGAAGGAAAAAAAGACACTCTGTAAAAAAGACGTCTGCACCAGAATGTTCATAGCAGCACAATTCACAATTATAAAGATGTGGAAATAACCCAAGTGCCCATCAATCCATGAGTGGACTAATAAAATGTGATACGTGTATACCATGGAGTTCTATGTGTTCTAAACACTTCTACAATTAACTTATATCTTTCATGATAAAAAACATTGCGTGTTTATGCTTTTGTTTTTATTATTTGCCTGTCTCTAAGAGAGCCCACCTGGCCCCATGTATTTCGGCGGAGGGTCAGGGATCAAACACCCGGGTAGGAAGAGGCGGCGTATCCAATGTTCAGGGCTCCAAACAGCCAGGCTTCAGACCCATGTTGCTCTTACGGCTCAACCAAAATTCTTCCCCTGAGACTAAACTCTCTGCCCTTTAAGGGAAAACCCAGGCCAAGAGCTGGAGAAGACATTCCCAAGAAAGTAGTATTGATCCTGGCATTT
>CAUYSK010026200.1:0-32083 GCA_963575035.1 Avahi laniger
GGACAACTAAAAATATATATATATATATAGAAAAAATTAGCCGGGCATGGTGGCGCATGCCTGTAGTCCCAGCTACTTGGGAGGCTGAGGCAGGAGGATTGCTTGAGCCCAGGAGTCTGAGGTTGCTGTGAGCTAGGCTGAAGCCACGGCACTCTAGCCCAGGCAACAGAATGAGACTCTTTCACAAAAAAAAAAAAAAAAAGAGATCGCTTCTCTTCAAATTGGTCTATAAAGTCAGTGCAATCAAAATCAAAACCCCAGCAAGCACCTTTGTATAAATTGATAAACTTATTCCTTAATTTATATGGAAATGCAAAGGACCTGGGATAGACAAAATAATTTTGAAAAAAAACCCCACTGATCTAGACGATTATGTTATATGATTTCAAGACTTAAGATGGGATATTAATAATAAAGGTAGTTTAGTAGTGGAGTAAATATACAGATCAATGGAACAGAATAGAGAGTCCAGAAGTAGATCCATACATACATTACTAATTCATCTTTGACAAAGATGTCAAGGTAATTCAATGGGGAAAGTATAGTCTTTTTAACAAATGGTGCTGAAACAACTGGAAATTCTTATAGAAAAAAAGGAATCTTGCCTTTTACTTTATATTATATATTAGTTCAAAAGGGATCATAGCCCAAAATATAAAAGCCCAAATTATACAACTTCTAGAATAAAACATAAAGAAAAACTTTACGATCTTTGGGAAGATAAAGATTTGTTAGGACACAAAAAGAACAGATCACGAAAGAAAAAAATGAGAAATTGGACTTATCAAAATTAAAAACTTCTACCCTTTAAAAGACGTGGTTAAGAAAATGAAGTGGGAAGAAGCTGGAAGAAAATATTAACAATATGTCTATCTGTCAATGGGTTTGAATTCAGAACATATATAAAGAACTCCAAAAACTCAACATAATAGCCAAATAATGCAACAAAATGATCAAAATATTTGATTGAACATTTCACAAAAGTACATGTACAAATTACCAATGAGCTAATGAAAAGATGTTCAACCTCATTAATCATCAAGGAAATACAAAATAAAGCCAGGATGAAATACCTCTGCACACCTATTAGAATTGCTAAAGTTAAAAAGTCTGACTTCTGAAATCAGACTTCCCACGTACTTCTGAAGATGTTGAACAACTAAAACTCTCATTTATTGCTGGTGAGAAGTTCAACCACTCTGAAAGACTTTTTGGCAGTTTTTTGAAAAGTTAAACTTATACTTACCATATATCCCAGAAATGCCACTCTTAGGAATTTTCCCAGCAGAATTAAAAACGTATTTCCTCAAAAATATTTGTACAGGAATGGTTATGACAATTTCATGTATACTAGTTCCAAAGTGGATGAAATCCAAATGTCCATCAGCAAGTGAATGGATAAACAAATTGTGCTGTATTCCTTTGAAAACTGCTAAGCATAAAAAAGGAATAAACTACTGATAGAAGCAATAACATTAGATGAATCTCAAAAAAATTATAAAAAATGCTTATGGAAAGATATCAGCCACAAAAGAGTGCGCTCTGTATAACTGCATTTGTATAAATTGTAGAACAGGAAAAACTAATCTATGCTGATATGAGTTCGATCAAATCAATGTTTGCCTGGCTTGAAGGTTGGAGGTTTTTCTGACTACAAAGGGGCATAATGGAACTTTCTCAGCTAAGGGAAATGTGTATCTTGATGGGGTATTGACTTCATTGGTGAATATATTTGTTGAAATCATTGAACTATACAATTAAAAGGTGTGTATCTTATTTTATGTAAATTATAGCCCAATAAAGTTGATAGAAATCAAATATCTGTGAATAAATCTAATTAGATACTTATAAGACTTGTACATTGAAAATTATAATATAGTTTTAAGAAACATTAAAGAAGAACTAAATAAGTGTAGGGATATATCATGATCATGGATTAAATACTCAATATTTTAAAGATGTCAGTTATACCAAAGTTCATCTATAAATTCAGTGCAATCCATGTAAAAATATCAGCAGGTCATCTTTTGTTGATGAACAGATTTCAAATATGTATATGAGAATACAAAGAGCCAAATATAGTCAAGAATACTTTGAAGATGAAGAAAGCTCCAAGACTTCCACTACTAGGTATCAAAACTTTATATAATACTATAATGAGTATAATACAGTATGATACTGTCTTAAAGATTAAAATGTGTATTTATCTATCTTTCTATCTATCCATCTTATATGGACCTGTCAAACATACCTACACATACAGTCACTTGATTTATGATAAAGATGACAGTTCAATGAAGTGGGAGGAAAGTATTAAAAAAGTGGTACCAGATCAGTTAGATATTCATATGGAGAAAAGATGTATGTTGACTCCACCATAAATGATACACACACACAAAAACCCCCAATGAATTACAAATCTAAATGGGAAAGGTAAAAATGTAATTTTAATGTGAAAAACACAGGAGATCATCTTCATGACATTGGAGCAAGCAATTTTCTTAAAGAGGACACAAAAAACAATAACCATGAAGGAAAAAGGTTGTAGATTGTACTTTATTAATATATTTTTGAAAAACTTCTGTTCATCATAACAGCATTAAAGAGAATGAGAAAGTAAGCTACAAACTGGGAGAAGATATTTGCAACATATATATCTAACAAATAACTTATA
Source organism: Avahi laniger (assembly GCA_963575035.1). Taxonomy (NCBI): domain Eukaryota; kingdom Metazoa; phylum Chordata; class Mammalia; order Primates; family Indriidae; genus Avahi; species Avahi laniger. The sequence goes on from CAUYSK010026200.1 coordinate 2,675, forward strand.
TCCAAAATGTATAAAGAACTCTTACAAATGAATAAGAAAAAGAAAGGCAATCCAATAGAAAAATGAGCAAACATCTTAAAAATGGCACTTCACAAAACAGAATATCCAAATATCCAATAATTTCTGAAAAGATGCTTCATTGTTCACAGAAAAATGCAAATTATAGCCAAAATGTGATGTCACTATACACCCGTCAGAATGTCTAAAATAATAAAGACAAAAACACCAGGTATTTTACAAGAATGTGGTACACCTAGAACTGGTACTACTGTTTTGGAAAAGTATTTGGCAGAATATATTAAAAGTAAGCATATGTGTATTCTATGGCCCAGCCATTTCCCTCTAAATATACTTGTAATAAAAATGCATGCATTGGTTTACTAAACAGCATTTACACATATATCCATAATAGCACTTTTTAAATTTCTAACAATTAGCAAATACCCAAATGTTCTTTATCAGGAAAATGTATAAATAAACTGTATATTTACACAATGGAATATTATTCAACAATAGAAATGTACAAATTACACCTACACACAATATAGATTGACATAAAGAAGGCAGAGAGAAAAAGAATATTTAATGTATAATTCCAGTTATATGAGTTTAAACATAGGCAAAACTAATATGTGATGTTAGAATTCAGGATAGTGGCAGTCCTGAGTAATGACTACAATGGGAATTCTGCAGTGTTTGTAATGTTCTGTTTTTTCTTTGTTATTGTTTTGTTTAAGTGCTGCTTAAATGGTTTTACTTTGAGAAACTTCATTGAGCTATGTACTTATGATTTGGGCACTTTTACATATATATTTTATACTTTATTTAAAAGTTCACTAAGTGGCTCTCTGTGCGAAAGGAGTGTCTCTGGGACAAGATCCTAAGAGATTCTCCTTGAATCAATCCCAGATAGAGGACTAATCTCCTGACAAAGCCTAGACTGTCTACAGCCCTGGAATCTGAGGAACAAAAAGGACTTTTGATAGTTAAGGCAGAGGACTACTGGGAACAGGACTCCATCTCACAAAAGTACAGTCCTCATAGGAAGGAACTCCTCAGGCAGCACTTCAGGAAGCTCTGCTATCAGGATGCACCTGGACCCTGCGAAGCTCTTACCCAGCTCTGGGAGCTTTGCCGCCAGTGGCTGAAGCTGGAATGCCATACCAAGGGGCAGATTTTAGACTTGCTCCTAGGGACCTGCAAGCATGGGTGTAGGCACGCCATCCAGAGATCGGAGAGGAGGCAGTGGCCGTACTGGAAGATCTGGAGAGAGAGCTTGATGAACCTGGAAAACAGGTCCCAGTCAATTCAGGAAGACAGGACATACTCTTGGCCCCTTTGGGAAGGTGAGTCACTGACTGTCCAGCTCCATCCCAAGAAGACCCAGCTGGAGCAGGAATCTGGGAAGTTACAAAGGAATGGTGACAAAATCAGGACTAAGGACGAAGAGTTGTCCCAGAAGGAAGATGTACCCAAAAACATGGAATTTCTTGGGGAGATAAATGACGGACTTCACAAAGATATCCCTCAGCCTCCTAAATCCAAAGACGCTGTTGAAAATGAGGGCAGATTTGATTGGCAACAGAGGGAAAGAAGACAACATAAATGTGATAAATGTGGAAAAAGTTTCAGTCGTAGCTTAGACACTAGTAAACTCAGGAGAACTCACACTGGAGAGAAGCCCTACAAATGTGATGAGTGTGGAAAAGCCTTCATTCAACGCTCACATCTCACTGGACATCATAGAGTACACACTCAAGTAAAACCTTATAAATGTAAAGAATGTGGGAAAAATTTCAGTGGGCGCACAGGTTTTATTCAGCATCAGAGAATCCACACAGGTGAAAACCCTATGAATGTGATGAGTGTGGAAGGCCCTTCAAAGTAAGTTCAGCTCTTTTTAGACATCAAAGAATTCATACAGCAAATAAATTCTACTTATGTTGTGAAAGTAGCAAAAGTCCTTTAGATGCTCAAGCCTAACTAGAGACTCCACCTTAGAGACCTTATGAGTTTCCTGAATGTGGGCAAAGCATCAATCATCATTAAAAACTTCTCTGGTACCAAAAAAAAAAAAAGTTCACTAAACACAAAACAAACCGATTGCATTCTTTTCATAGTAAATTGTTAAACTTAAAAAAAAATTTTCACTCTATTGGTGGGGATGGGATTTGGTACATTCTTTATAGAGGGCAATTTGACAGTAATTATTAAAATTCTTAGAAATGTTCTCACTATTGGATATAGTCATTCACTTTCTACACTCTATTTTAAAGACAAAATCTAAATGTGTGAAAAAATTTACACATAAAGATATTCATTGTACTATAATAAAATATAATAGTAGAACAGTGGGAAAAACAAAATATGCCAATATAGATTATTTGGCTTAAATAAAATGATTATCTATTAATACAATTGAGTTCTATGAAACAATACAAATATGCTATAAAGGGGTGTATAATGATAAAACACTTTTTATGATTTATACTTTAAATAATGAAAATTAGATTAAAAACAGCATGCTTAATGGTATTCTAATATATATATGCATATATACATATAAACATGGAATGTAATAGATAAAATATACTCAAGCCTTATTTCTGAATCTACTTATGTTAATCAGATATTAAAACAAATAATTTCTGTACATAAAATCACCAGAAGCAAAAATATAAGGAAATACAAACTAGGAAAGATGTACATAACATATACGATAAATCCATTTTAACCTCATTTTTTCACATCAGAAAAAGGTGGTGTCCATTTTCTATCACTTCCTTCTTAAGTACACTTAGAATAAAAGATTGGCTACTATAATATAGAGACCCCCAAAATACAATGATTCAAAAAGAGAATTTCTTCTCTCAAACAAAAGTATATTTCTCTTATACCTAATAGTCCAGAGGTACAAAGGGAGTTTTTGGGCAGGTGGATCTGTCTGCTGTATAAGGTCATGTGCCTTCTACTTTGTTGCTCTGACATCTCTTAAGATTGTTGTTCTTGTACTTTGAGTTTTAGAACACAGGAATGAGGAAAGAGGAAGTAGAAGGCAAACAATTCCCTTTTAAAGAAATTATACAGAAGTTGTACACTCCACTCACTTGTATGAATAATCATTTTATTTAAGTCAAATAATCTATATTGGCATATTTTTGTTTTTCCCATTGTTCTACTCTTATATTTTATTATACCACATCTGCTCACACTCCACTGCAAAGAATTTGGACATGTAGGCCTAATTGGCTTCAAGGGAGACCAGAAAATGTTTGTTTCTAGTTGAGTGATCAAGAGTTCTTCTAAAACTTTAGGGAAGGAAGTCCTGTTACTTAGGGCATGATGAAGGAAATTGTCAAGGGGACAATTAGCAGCCTTGGCTAAAATAAGAGATGCAATAAAGTTACAATCGGTGGCCAAACTTTGGCAAAGTTAATCATCTGGAATACATCCACACACAACTCAGTATAGTGCAAAATGTAATGTTTTCTCTATGTCTAAGAAAAATCGACTGGGTAAATACCAGTGTGGTATAAAGCAACCCTGACCACTTATATTTACTGTAATTTTGTTGTAGTTAAATTTTTGGGAGTATCATTGATTATTTCCCTAAGATGGATGCTTGGGAATGGATTTATGGGCTCAAGAGAGATGTGTATTTTTAATGCAATTGTCTAAGTTCTGTACAGAAAAGTTGACAACTCCAGATTTCATGACTTGGAAATAAGCAAGAAAGTCCTTAAGAGAGTGCAGAACACGCATTTCCTGACTTCATGTTAGTGTTTGCATGGAACCAATTTCAGACAATAGACATTATAAATAGACACTTCTAAAGAAGGAGGAAGTGGACTTCTATCCATAAGCAGTATGAGACAGGCCACGGTAAGGACACGGGGCCTGAGTTTCTTCTGCTGTATAAGGAAAGTCTCCCTCCTTTCCATCCTATGTTAATCAGATATTAAAACAAATATCTGATTTGTCTCCGTCCTTTCCATCCTAATTCTAGGTCCTGTCCATCCTCTGAGACCCGGATCAAGGTACTTTTTCTCCTTGAGGCTTTCTCTATTCTGGGCCAACTTGGCCATTGTCATCTCGAACCTATCAGCCTGACAGTCCACAATTTCCTTTAGCTCTTTTTTCCAAATGGCCTTATGTGAAGGGGTAGTCATCCTACCCAGAGAGAGTGTATTTCTCACGAGTGTAGAGCCCTCCTCTGAGACCTAGCCCTTTTTATTCAATGCACACAGGGCAGTGCTGGACATCTGGAAAACCTGCAAAACCACTATTGGCTCATCAGTGAACAAAAGAAGGGAGGTTGAATGGAGAGAAATGGAAGAAAAAGTAGCGGTATATTGAGACAGTTCTCATTCTAAAACCTGAATTGATTCCCAGGCTTGGCACTAACCTGCTATGTAACCTTGGACATCTTAAACCTCTCTGAAGGGGAAAGGGAGAGGATGGAGGGAGGGACACCAGAGAATGGGCTGCCCTAATAGTTCAGATGTAAGATGATAAGGGCCTAAACCAGGAGAGTGACAGATTCAGCTGTCATGGTGAAGAAAGACAGGGACTTGCTGCTTATGGAAGGGATGAGAATCAAACAAGGCTCTGAGATTTCAGGACTGAGTGACCAGAAAAATTACTAAGCCAGATTGAGTTAATTAATGTTAATATCACAGAACCTCATTTAAAGATGACTGTAAATTAGCAACAGAGGACTAGAAAGTAATGTTAGCCCCCATTGACCTGTAGTAACATGGATGGAACTGGAAGTCCTTATGTTAAGTGAAATAAGCCAGAAATAGAAAGAAAAATAGCATACATATGTTCTCACTCATATGTGGGAGCTAAAAAAGTTGATGTCATGGAGATAGAGAATAGGATGATAGATACTAAAATCTGGGAAGGGAGGGGGACGAAGAGAGGTTGGGGACGAAGAGAGGTTGATTGATGGGTACAAACATACAGTTAGATCGAAGGGATAAATTCTAATGTTTGACAGTAGAGTAGGTTGACTATAGTAAACAACAATGTGTCTTATATTTCAAAATAGCTAGAAGAGAGGACTTGAGATGTTTCCAACACAAAGGAATGATAAATACTCAAGGTGATGGATACTCTAAATACCCTAACATGATCTTTACACATTCCATGCATGTAACAACATACCACATGTACCTTATATATATGCACAAATATTATATATCATTTTTAAAAAGATGTGGAACATATCTGTTACACCAGAAATTCATGCTCCTTTGCAGTCAGTACCCCAATAACCTTCCAGAAAACCAGTAACCTGATTCCTATCACTATGTGTTTAGTATCTATTGCTCCACAACAAATTAGCACAATACTTAGTGGCTTAAACAACAAACATTTATCATCTCAGTTATTGTGGGTCAGGAAATTAGGTACAGCTCAGTTGGGTGGCTGTGCATCAAGTGCTCTCACAAGACTACAATTAAGGTGTTGACAATGCTGCAGTTTTGTCTTAAGGCTCAGTTGAGGGGAGATCCACTTCCTAACTCACAAGGTTGTTGGCAGAATTTAGTTCCTAGTGGGATTTTGGCTGATAGCCTTATTTCCTCTCTGGCTGTTCACTTGTCGATGGACTCTTTTGAATAATAGGCATTTATGAATGAAACTACTGTAAAAATTCATGTACAAATATTTTTGTGGAAGTATATTTTAATTTATTTTGAGTAGATTCCTAATAGCAGAATTAGCAAGTCTTACAGTAAGTGTATGTTTGAGATTTTAAGGAACTACCAAATAGTTTTCCAAAATGGTTGAATTTTGGAAATTAATATAAATGAGTGTAAAAAAAATACCTTCCAGGAAAATATGAAAGTTTCAGTTGCTCCACATCTTGGTCAATGCTTCATATTATTAGTCTTCGTAATTTTAATAGTTCTAGTAGGTGCATAGTGGTATCTTAATATGGCTTTATCTTGCATTTCCCTGATGATTAACAACATTGAGCATCTTTTCGTATGCTTATTGGAAGTTTGCATATCCACTTTTGTGACATTTTTTCTTCTTAAGAGACAGAGTCTCACTCTGTTGCCCAGGCTAGAGTGCAGTGATGTCATCATAGCTCACGGCAGCCTCAAACTCCTGGGCTAAAGAAATCCTCCTGCTTCAGCTTCCTAAATAGCTAAGACTACAGGCACACAACACCACATTTGGTTAATTTTTTTATTTTTTGTAGAGATAGGATCTCACTGTGTTGCCCAGGCTGGTCTCAAACTCCTGGCCTCAAGTGATCCTCCAGCCTTGGCCTCCCAAAGTGCTGGGATTACAGGCATGAGCCACCATGCTCAGCATACTTTTGTGAAATTTGTATCCAAATATTTAGCCCATTTTTTTTTGAGAACCATGAAAACAATTACATTAACATGGGTAATAAGCCAGCAAAGGTTTGTTGTCTATTACACCTACATGTGCACTGCCCATATAGAACTTCTTTCTACCACATTTTCCCCTTCTACTTTTAGTTGACATGTTGTAATTGTACATATTTACAGGATACAGAATGAGGTTTTGATACTTGTATACAATGTGTGATGATCACATCAGGATCATTAGCATATGCATCACCTCAACATTTATCATTTCTTTATGTTGTGAACATTCAAAATCCTCTCTTCTAGTCTTTTGAGAATTTACAATAAATTATAGTCAACCATATTCACCCTACACTGCTACAGAATACCAGAACTCATTTCTCCTATCTAGCTGTAATTCGGTATCCACTAACTAACCTCTCCCTATCCTTGCTTCCCCTTTACCCTTCTCAGCCTCTAATACCCACAATTCTACCCTCTACTTCCATGGACTCAATTTTTTTTTTAGCTGCCACAATGAGAACATGCAGTATTTATCTTTCTATATCTGACTTATTTGCTTAACAGAATGTCCTCCATGCTCATCCATGTTGCAGTGAATGATATGTATGGTTGAATAATATTCCATTGTGTATATATACCACATTTTCTTTATCCATTTATCTGTTGGTGGACATTGAGGTTGATTTCATATCTTAGCTATTGTGAATAGTGCAGCAATAAACATCAGGCTGCATTGCAGGTATCCCCTTGATTTATTGATTTCCTTTCCTTTGGATAAATACCCAATAGTGGGATTGCTGGATTGTATGGTAGTTTTAGTTTTAGTTTTTACATTTTTTTAAATTGACACATAAATGGTATACATGCTTATGGGGTACATAGTGATGTTTTGATACATGTACTGTATAGTGATCATATCAGGGTAATTAACATATCTATCATCTTAAATATTTATCATTTCTTTGTGTTGGAAACATTCAATGTCCTCCTTCTAGCTATTTGAAACTATGTAATATATTATTGTTAACTATAGTCATCCTATAGTGGTATAGAACTCTAGAACTTACTCTTCCTATCTAGGTGTAATTTTGTATCCTTTAACAAATCTCTATTCCTCCCTGTCCCCTACCCTTCCCAGCCTCTAGCACCATCTGTTCTACTTTTTTACTTCTATGAGATCAACTCTTTTAATTTTCCACATGTAAGTGACAACATGCTGTATTTAACCTTCTGTTCCTGTCTTATTTCACTTAACATCCTTCTGTTCCATCCATGTTACTGCGAATGGCAGGATTTCATTCTTTTTAGTGGGTGAATAGTATTCCCTTGTGTATATATACCACATTTTCTTTATCCATTCATCTGTTGTTAGACATATAGGTTGATTCTGTATCTTGGCTATTGTGAAAATTGTTGCAATAAACATGGGGGTGCATGTATTCTTTTTTTATTTTATTTTATTTTTTTATTCTTTTGATATATTCATTTTGCTTCCTTTGGATAAATACCCAGCAGTGGGATTGCTAAATCATATGATAGTTCTAGTTTTAGTTTTTTGAGAAACCTCCGCACTATTTTCCATAATGTCTGTACTAATTTACATTACCATCAACAGTGTATAAGAGTTCCCTTTTCTCCATATACTCACCAACATTTGTTACTTTTCATCTTTTTGCTAAGAGCCATTTTCACTGGTATGAGATAACATCTCATTGTGGTTTTGATTTGTGTTTCCATGCTGATTAGTGATGTTGAGCATTCTTTCATATACCTTTTGGCCCATTCGTATGTCTTCTTTAGAGAAATATCTATTAATATTCTTTGCTCACTTTTTAATCTGATTATCTTTTTAACTGTTGAGTTGTGTTTTTCATATATTCTAGATATTACTCCCCTATCAGATGAATACTTGAAAATAATTCTCTTTTATTCCACACATTGTCTCTTCACTCTGTTGACTGTTTCCTTTGCTGTGCAGAAGTTTTTAGTTTAATATAGTCTCATTTATCTATTTTTGTTTTTGTTATCTGTGCTTTTGATGTCTTAGCCATAAGATCTTTGCCTAGACCAACGTCCTGAAGTGTTTCCCCTATGTTTCCTTCTAGTAGTTTTATAGTTTAGTGTTTTACATTTAAGTCTTTTATCTGTCTCGAGTCGATTTTTGTATATGATGAGTGATGAGGTCCAGTTTCAGTCTTCTGCATATTGATATCCAGTTTTCCCAGCACCATTTATTGAAGAGGGTGTCCTTTTCCCCAATGCATATTCTTGTTGGCTTTGTCAAAGATTAGCTGGCTGTAAGTACATGGATTTATTTCTGGGTTCTCTGTTCTGTTCCATTGGTCTACATATCTGTTTTTATGTCAATACCATGCTGTTTTCTTTACCATGTATCTTTGTAGTATATTGTGAAGTCAGATGTGTGATGCCTCCAGCTTTGTTCTTTTTGCTTAGGCTTGCTTTGGCTATTCGGAGTCTTTTGTAGTTCTATACAAATTTTAGAATTGTTTTTTTCATTTCTATGAAAAATGTCATTGGTGTTTTGATAGGGATTTCATTGATTCTGTGGATTCCTTTGAGGAGTATGGTCATTTTAACAATATTAATACTTCCAATCTTTGAGGATGGGATATCTTTCTATTTGTTTGTGTCCTCTTCAATTTCTTTCATCAGTGTTTTGTAGTTTTCCTTGTAGAGATCTTTTACTTGCTTGGTTAAATTTATTCCTTGGTATTTTATTTTTGTAGTTATTATCAATGATAGTGCTTTTTTGATTGCTTTTTCAGGTCACCAGTACAATTGCGGAAAGGTTTTTTTTTAGATATAAGTTTATTTTATGTAGAGCTACTCAGACTTTCTATTTCTTCTGAAATTAGTATAGGAAGTTTTGCTTTTCAAGGAATTTGTTCGTTTCATCTATATCATTGACTTTATTGACATAATGTTGCTCATAATGTTCCTATACTATATATTAATGTCTGTATGACATTTATGATGATATCCCCTATTTCAATCCTGATATGGGCAGTTTGTGATTTCTTTTTTCCTTTCTTTATTTATTAGCAGTTAAATGATCTTATTAATATTTTAAAAGAATCAACATTTGGATTTGTTCATTTTTTCTTTTGTTAAAAATTAGTTTTCTATTTCATTGATTTCTGCTTTAATTATTATTTTCTTTTATCTATTTTGGGTTTAACATCCTTTTATTCTTTAGCTTTTGTAGATGGAAACTTAAACAATTGGTTCCAGACTTCTTTTGTTTTCTAATATAGACATTTAAAACTACAAATTTATCCCTAAGCACTGTTTTAACAGCATCTTCAAAATGTGATATGTTATCATTGAGTTTGAAATTTTTCAGATTTGCCTGTGATTTCTTTTCTTTCTTTTATGACCTATGGGTTATTTGTAAGTGTTATTGAAAATATATGTTAGAACTCTGGGAGGCCGAGACAAGTGGATCGTTTGAGCTCAGGAGTTCGAGACCAGCCTGAGCAAGAGTGAGATCCCCGTCTCTACTAAAAATAGAAAGAAATTAGTTAGACAACTAAAAATATATACAGAAAAAATTAGCCGGGCATGGTGATGCATGCTTGTAGTCTCAGCTACTCGGGAGGCTGAGGCAGAAGGATTGCTTGAGCCCAGGAGTTTGAGGCTGCTGTGAGCTAGGCTGACGCCATGGCACTCTAGCCAGGGCAACAGAGTGAGACTCTGTCTCAAAAAAAAAAAAGACAAGCACCACATGTACTCACCATCAAATTGGTATTAACTGATCAACACATAAGTGCACATATAAGAATAACATCTATTGAATGTTGGGCAGGGGGAGGGAGGAGGGGGTGTAGGGGACGGGTATATGCATACACAAAGAGTGCAATGCACACCACCCGAAGGATGAACATACTTGAAACTCGGACTTAGGGGGGGAGGGGGGCAAGAGCAACATATGTAACCTAAACATCTGTACCCCCATAATATGCTGAAATAAAAAAAGAAAATATTTGTGGTTTTTCTAGATATTTAATATTTCCGATTTTTAATTAATTAAATATTTTGTATTCAGAGTGCACACTCTGTAAGTGCTATTCAGGTGAGTCCAGATAGCATAGAAAGTGCACTATGGTTAGAGGAGGAAAAATGTCTTCATGATTAACCTGAATTTAAAATATTAAGCCAACAAAATAAATTATTTTTCTAATTGTTCCTTCCTATGGTGGGTTCTACTATTAGCTGCAACTTTATTCCGGATATTTCTGTGAGAGTGTATTTGGATGAGAGTAACATTTAAATTGGTGGACTTTGAATAAAGCAGAGTGCCCTCCATAATGTGGGTGGGCCTCATCTAATCAGTTGAATGCTTTAATAGAGCTATAACCTGACCTCCCCTGAGCAAGAAGGAATTCTGCCGGCAGACAACCTTCAGACTTGCACGGCAGTATCAACTCTTCCTGAGTCTGCGGCCTGCCGGCTCACCCTTCAAATTTGTCTTTGCCAGTCTCCATAATTGCATAAACCTATTCCTTAAAATAAATCTCTTTATATATAATTTTTTGTTATGTTTCATTCCATTTATTTTTTATTTGTATATATTCATTGGGTCCAAGTGCAGTTTTGTTACATTGATCTATTTCATTGTGGAAGTCAGGGCCTTGAGTGCATACATTGCTGAGGAAACACACATTGTATCCATAGTACTAAGCAACCTCCCATCATCCATCATCTCTCACCCACCTCCCACCCCTTCAAGTCTCCATTGTCCATTGTTCCACACTCTGCTTCCATATGTTCATATTATTTAGCTCCCACTTATAAATGAGAACATGTGGCGTTTATCTTTCTTTGTCTAAGCTGTTACATTTAAGATAATGGCCTCCAGTTCCATCACATTGCTGCAAAAGACAAATAAGTTCATTATTTATTACAGCTGAATAGTATTCCATTGTGTATATACAGATCACATTTTCTTTATCCAATCCTCCATTGATAGACACTTAGGTTGAGTCCATATCTTTGCTATTGTGGATAGTGCTGTGATAAACACAAGTGCAGGTATCTTTTTTATATATTTATTTCTTTTCTTTTGGGTAGATACCCGGAACTGGGATTGCTGAATCATATGGTAGTTCCTTGAGAAATCTCCATACTGTTTGCCATAGAGGTTGCACTAATTTACTTTACTACAAAAATTGTATAACAGTTCCCTTTTCTCTGCATCTTCACCAAAATCTATTTTGTCTTTTTAATAATAGTCATTCTGATTGGTACAGGATGATATCTTATTTTGGTTTCAATTTGCATTTCTCTGTTGATTAGTGATGTTGTACATTTTTTCATATACTTGTTGGCCATTTGTTTGTCTTTTTAAAAAATGACTATTTATGTCCTTAGACCACTTTTTAATGGAATTATTTGTATTTTTGCTTTTGTTGAGTTGTTTGAATTACTTGTAAATTCTAGATATTAGTTTTCTGTCAGATGTATAGTTTGCAAATAGGTTTCTCCCATTCTGTAGGTTGTCTGTTCATTCTGTTGATTATTTCTTTTGCTGTGTAGAAGATCTGTAGTTTAATTAAGTCCCATTTGTTTATTTTTATCTTTGTTGCCTTTGCTTTTGAGGTCTGAGCCATTGATTCTTTGCCTAGACCAACATCCAGCAGAGGAGTTTTCCCCAAGTTCTCTTCTAATATTTTTTTAGTTTTAGGCCTTACATTCCAAGTCTTTAATCAATCTTGAATTGATTATTGTATATGGTGAAAGAAAGGAATCCAGTTTCATTCTTCTGCATATGGCAATCCAATTTTCCCAGCACCATTTATTGAAAAGGTGTCCTTTCCCTAATGTATGTTCCTGTCAACTTTGTCAAAGATAAGTTGGCAGTAAATATATGGCTTTATTTATTGGTTCTCTATTCTGTTCCATTGATATATGTGTCTATTCACATACCAGTACCATGCTGTTGTGGCTTCTATTAATTTGCCATATAATTTGAAGTGAGGCAATGTGATGCCTCTAGTTTTATTTCTTGATCAAAACTCTTCTGGCTCTTTGGTTCTTTTTTGGCTCCATATGAACTTTAGGACTATTTTTTCTAATTCTGTGAAAAATGACATTGATATTTTAATAGGGTTGCATTGAATCTGCAAATTGATTGAGGCAGTATGGTCATTTTATCAATATTAAGTCTTCAGATTCATGAGCATGGGATGTCTTTCCATTTATTTATGTCCTTTTCAATTTCTTTCATTAGTGTTTAAATTCTCCTTGTAGAGATCTTTCACCTTCTTGGTTAAATACATTCCTAGGTATTTTTTTTGTAGCTATTGTAAATGGGATTGCCCTCTTAATTTGGTTCTTGGCTAGATTGTTCTTGGTGTACAGAAATGCTAATGATTTCTGTACATTGATTTTGTATACTGAACTTTATCATTATCAAATCTAAGAGTTTTTTTGGTGGAGTCTTTAGGATTTTCTAGATATAAGATCATATCATCAGCGAACAGGGAAAATTTCACTGCCTCTTTTCCAATTTGGATGTCTTTTATTTTTTTTTCTCTTGCCTGATTGCTCTGGCTAGGACATCCAGTACTATGTTGAATAAGAGTGGTGAAAGTGGATATTTTTGTCTTGTTCAAATTCTTAGGGGGAATGCTTCCAACTTTTCACCATTAAGTATGATTGCTGGCTCTGGGTTTGTTGTATATGGCCTTTATTATTTTGAGATATTTTCCTTCAATGCCTAGTTTGTTGAGGATTTTTATCATTAAAGGATGCTGAATTTATTGGACGTTTTTCCTGAATCTATTGAGATGATCATATAATTAGTTATGTTTATGTGATACATCACATGTGTTGACTTGTGTATGTTGAACCATCCTTGCATCCTTGTTATAAAACCCACTCAATCATGGTGTATTATCTTTTTGATGTGCTGTTGGATTTAGTTTGCTACTAATTTTTTTTTGAGGATTTTTGCATCTATGTTCATCAGAGATATTGGTCTATAGTTTTCTGTTTTTTGTTGTGTCCTTATCTGGTTTTGTTATTAGGGTGATACTGCCCTCATAGAATGAGCTGGGGAAAATTCCCTCCTCCTCAATTTTTTCAAACAATTCCAGGAGGATTAGTATTAGTTTTTATTTCTATGTTTGGTAGAATTCAGCTGTGAATCCATCCAGTCCTGGGCTTGTTTCTGTTGAGAGATTTTTTTTATTACTGATTCAATCTTCCTACTCATTATAGGTCTATTCAGGAGTTCTGTTTCTTTCTGGTTCAATCTCAGGAGATTGTATGTTTCTAGGAATTTATCCATTTCCTCTAGGTTTTCTAGTTTGTGTGTATAGTTGTTCACTATAATCTCTGATGATCTTTTGTATTTCTGTGGTATCAGTTGACTTTTTCATTTCTGATTCTGTTTATTTGGATATCCTCTGATCTTTTCTTGGTTAGTTTATCTAGTGGTTTACCAATTTTATTTATCATTTTAAAGAACCAACTTTCAATTCATTGATCCCTTGTATATTTTTTTGTCTCTATTTCATTTAGCTCTGCTCTGATTTTGTTATTTCTTTTCTTCTTCTAACTTTGGGTTCAGTTTGTTCTTGTTTGTCTAGTTCCTTGAGGTATGATGTGAAATTGTTAACTTGTGATCTTTTTACTTTTTTGATGTAGACATTTAATGCTATAAACCTCCCTCTTAGCATTGCTTTTTCTGTGTCCCATAGGTTTTGGTATATTGTGTTTTCATTTTCATTTGTTTCAAAAAATTTTTTAATTTTCATCTTAATTTCTTCATTGACCCAATGATCAATAAGGAGTATGCTATTTAATTTCCATGTATATGTATATATAGTTTCTAAAGTTCCTTTTTGCATTGATTTCTAGCATCATTCCTCTGTGGTCAGAGAAGATATTTGATATGATTTTGATTTATTTCAAATTGTTAAGACTTGTTTTTTGGCTTAACATGTGGTATACCTTACAGAATGTTCTATGTGCTGCTGGAAAGGATGTATATTCTGTAGTTGTTGGGTAGAATGTTCTGTAAATTTCTATTAAGTCCATTTGATTTAATGTCAAATTTAAGTCCAATATTATTTTGTTGATTTTCTGTCTTGATGATCTGTCTAGTACTGTGAGTGGGGTGATGAAATTCCCAACTATTATTATATTATATTGTATTGTTGTCTAACTTTTTCATTAGGTCTAGTAATAGTTGTTTTGTGAATCTGGGAGCTCTGATATTGGGTGAATGTATATTTTAGATTGTTTTATCCTCTTGCTGAATTGATCTCTTTATCATTATATAATGACCTTTTTGTCTTTTTTCTGATTTTTTTTCTTTGAGTTAGTGTCTCCTTCTCTGTCATCCAGGCTGGAATGCAGTAGCAAGATCATAGCTCACTGCAGCTTTGAACTCCTAGGCTCCAGCCATCCTCCTGCCTTGGCTTCCCAAGTAGCTAAAACTACAGGTGTGTGTCATCATGCCCAGCTATTTTTATTTTTTAGAGATGGGGTCTCACTATGTTGCCCAGTCTGGTTTTGAATTCCTGGCATCAAGTGATCCTCCCACGTCAGCCTCCCAAAGTGCTGGATTACAGGTGTGAGCCACCACACCTGGACTTTTCTTACTATTTTTTATTTAAAGTCTGTTTTATCTAATATTAGTACAGCTATTCCTGTTCACTTTTGTTTCTGTTTGCATGGAATATCTTTTCCCACTCTTTTACTTTCAGTTTATGTGTGTCATTATGGGCAAGATGTGTTTCTTGTAAGCAACATGGTTAGATCATGTTTTTTGTTTTTTTATCCATTGTGTCAATTTATTTTGAGTGGAACATTTAACTCATTTATGTTCAAGGGTTTTAAAAATTTATTTATTTAGTAACAGCAAAGAGAAGTTTATTAATTTGCTGACAAATGAGGAGGGCAGCCGACTAGTGTCTCAAAAGACCATCATCCTGCATTTAAGAAGAAAAACAGGGCTTTTTAAAGGAGGGTTTTCAGAGGTTGGGCTTGGGTCTATGCGACCAAGTCACATGTCATGGCTTTAGGCTATTGTTTAATTCTAATTGGTGGTTTCAGTTGACCTTATCTCCATTGACTACAATCTTTTGACAATTCCGTTGAGCCATCTCCTGTGGTTTAAGATACTAGAAAACAAACAACAAAGAACATTTTTCTGCCTCTTTGATTACTGGTGTCGGGAAGGAATGCAGGTTTTAATTCCCAAAAAGGGTAGGATGGGAGGGGTTAAAGAGACAACTCATAAAATATTTCATTGCCTTTTCTCATATTTTTACCTCTGTTACTTATTCCCCACTGTCAATTTTATCCTCTCATATCCATGGAAAAGGGGGTGATGTAGTCATCAAGCTACTTCCTGCCGAATTAGGGCAACATTTTAGATGGAAGCTTTGTACTTGTTTATGCCATTGTTTTTTCTGGTTTATCAAAGCTTTGACAGTAGATTTACAAAAAATAAAGAATGTAACAGATTACCAGGTGAAAAAGGGTATAAGCAACAACTACAACCATGAGGATTGACAAGGTGAAATGGAGGATACCTGATAAAAGGGATTTTATCCTGCTTGATATCCAAGGACAGTGGGTCTTTACTGTCACCTTGTACATAATGTCTGATATGTGGCTGGGTAAGAAAGACACATGGAACTTCTGGGTACATAGCTGTTAGTTGCAATGACAAACCCAACAGTGATACAGATCAGCAGAAGTGATAATAATTTGTCTCATTGAGGAGTTGTCTTTCCACCCTATAGACAGAATAGCCAAAAGTGGGTTAGCAAAAATATCAATGTTTTCATTTTTCCTTTTTCTTAAACAGGTACTTTAGATCACCTAAAGCCTGGCCCATCCACTGGAGGCTTGTGTCCTCTTCTTCCACAAGACATCTCTTTACTCTGGTATTATGGACTTAAGGTTTTACTTCTGACAACTTCAACAAGGTGTGAATTATTAGGGACCTTCATAGGGTCCCTTCCTCTTCTCTGCTAATTGTCGTTTGAGTACTGTTCTTTCTGGGCTTTAAGCAACACCCAGTCTGCTGGTTTGAAAGGATGGAGGGGTGCTTCCAACTGGGGCGAGGACTTGAAAGAGGCAAACTCTTGTATGGTAGTTAGAATTTGATTTATTTATTTGACATATTGTTTTACTCTGCTTGCTTTTCCACTTATGGTTATATTATCATACTTACCCTGGGGTGCTAGGAAGAGTCTCCCATAAACTATTTCATAGGGTCTTAACTTAAGCTTGCTTCTAAGGGCTACCTTTACCTGGAGGAGGGCAAGTGGCAACACCTTATCCTACTTTACATGAGTTTCCTGCATCAATTTTGTTATAGTTTTATTTAAAGTATGATTCATTTCCTGCATTTTTCCCATAGATTGAGGTCTCCAGAATGCATGCAATTTCCATTCTAGATGCAGGGCTTTATTTACTTGTTGAGTGACTTCTGATATAAAGGAGAGTCCATTATCATTCTGTATGAAGGAATGGGGTCCATACCTTGGTCAAATACAAAAGGGAGTTGGGTCTCTTTTTCCAAGGGAATGCAAAAGAAAGCATATTTTAAATCCACTGCTGAATACCATTCATAGTCACCTGGTACTGCTGTACAAAGAGTGTATGTGTTTGGCATCATAGGGTGTATGTCTTATATAATATCATTAATGGTGCATAGATTCTGTACACATTTGTACTCATCGGTATGGGGCTTCTTGACAGGTAAAATTGGCATATTATAAGGGACCGACAGGGATGAATTAGTTTATCCTCTAGAAATCTGTTCAATGTAGGTTGAATTCCTTCCAATGTTTTCTTTTTAAGAAGGTATTGTTTCTTATGAGGGCATGAGGCTCCTTCTTTTAACAGAACAGTAATTGGTGTGGCTGTTATGGCATATTCTGGGGTCCAATTGGCCCATATGGCTTTACTCACTTTTTGGTAGACCTCAGGAGGAATGGAATTTGCTTCTTTGTTGGTGAGCAGAAATTGAAACTGGACAGCATTTTCGGGTGGGACCTGCAGGTGGAGCTGTTCCTTTTCTGGAAAAAGATTATTACAGCATTCAATTCGCATAACAAATCACAGCCTAGGAGAGGTATTGGGCAGCCTGGCATATACTAGAAACTGTGTCTCAACTTTTGTTCTTCCAGTTGGCACTCAAGATGTTGGAGCACGGGTCGTTGCTGGGTCTGACCAATTACCCCAGCCATGGCCACTGTGTCCTTGCTAAGGGAAGTTAGTTTACTGAGTTTAGAACAGAAAAGGTAGCTCCTGTGTCAATTAAAAGTGCAACAATTCAGTTCCCACTGTCAATTGTGCCTGGGGATCCTGTGGAAATATTTGGATCAGAGCCACCAATGATGCATGGAGCCCTGGTCCCCTCATTCACCATCTGAGTTCTGGACTCTAGAAACCATTTAGTCTCCTGGGGGTTTCTTGTTACCCAGAGCTCTCTGCAATTTCAGGCAGTGTTCTTTCCAATAGCCTTCCTCCTTACAAAACACACCCTGATTGTTCTTCAACCTTGGGTGGCCTTTTCCACCTTTTCCTTTTGACTGTCTCAAAGGACCCTTGGTTGGGACAAAACACTCATAGGTTTCAGTTTCTGTTCTTCTCTAGCATTCTATATAAAGGCATATCAACAAACTGTGAAAGATTCATGCCAATTGCCCCTTCTACATGCTGCAGTTTCCTCCTTATATCTGTAGCACTCTGACCTATAAATGTCATATTAACCATGTGTAAATTTTCAGGTGGAAAATGAGGTGTAAGTCCAATAATACCCTGCCAGTTGTCCTTCTGCATTCAAGCCCCCATTAGACGTTGCCATAGTGAAAATTGCCCTGTCCTTGCTATGGGTGCCCTCTGGCCAAATTGAGTTCCCTGCTGGGTCTTGAAACAAGAGACCATTCCTGCTCCTGAGTCATAACCCAGTAAGTGTGGGACTGAAGAATTAGTTCCAGACATGCCCTCCCTAACTGGGAGCCCCTCCACCAGCAGTGGTAGGTAGAGGGGAGCTGGCAGCAGGGGAGAATGGGTTCTGTGAGGTTTGGATTGAAAGGATTCATGAGATTCAGCCTGGCTGATTCCTCCTCAATTTTATCACCCAGGGTTTTATTATCCTCACGCACTGATGGTGGTTTCCTTTACACCATCAATTTTGTCCCAGGCCTTTCAGCCTCTTTATTATGCAATTGCATGAAAGATTGTACATATGGAATCTCATCCTATTTACCTGACTTTTGATAAATAATAATTTAAGGTTCCATTCAACAGCTACTTCTCCTCACATTCCAGCACATACATTAGCCAAGCAGTATTACAGTAAAACACCATTCTCTTTCTAGACATAGGCTTATAGCTATAAGTTGGCCATTCAGCCAAGATTCTCCCCAAGGGACTTACACATGGAATAGAAATGGAGCCTCCCATGTTAAAACAAAACTCACAAACAACAATGACAAGCACAAGTTGATGAGTAGATGGTACAGGAAATTTCCAAGGCAAACAATCTCAATGCCAAGGCCTACCAAACAAATGGGAACCGCACAAAAGAGAATGAATTCTGCTAACCAAAAAGGGGATGAACCCCCCAGGTTCTTTATTCCTGCTCAACCATGACTCCCACACCAGCAGTGCCACAAATGCTCAATCAGAGAGCTGGAAGGTTCACAACCTTCCCCAAATGGGTGGACTCAAGGGTCTTGGTGTGTATACCAGGGGATTCACCTGAAGGGCCAAGGCATTGTGACTCTTTACAAATCCATTTCCTTTTCCTCAACAAAGTTCAGTCTGCTAGGAGTTGAGTCTAATTTTGGAAGGAAGAGATGGAAGTTCCCCAGAGCTAAACAGGTACTGGCAGCTGCTGGGCCAGTCCTTCACTCTGTCATCCTTAAAAGACAATGCTCCTATTGGAGAAGATCCATGGCTTGACTGGAGCTGTTCCCCACCTCTTCCAGCCATGGCAGCAGTTGATCATGGGTGCCATTCCACTGGGGTGCTGACAGGCCCACCTAGCGATGCCAAATTTTGTTACCAAAAATTCAGTACTTATCTCTGAGGCTGAATCAGTGAGAACGAAGAATGAAGACAAATGGTTTGAGGAAAAGGAAAGGGAAGTTTAACTTGCCAGCAAATAAGGAGGGTTGCAGACTAGCGTCTCAAAAGACCACCATCCTCTATGTTCAAGGTTAATACTGATATGTAAGGCTTTATTCTTGTCATACTGTTAATTATTCTCTAGTTCCAGAAATTCTTTGTTTTTGTTTTTCTGTCTTTTCATCTTTGTGGTTTGAAGAAATTCTGTGATGTTGTCATTCGATTATTTTCTCTTTCTCCTTTGTGTGATTGTTTTATAAGACCTGCAAGTGATGGTGAGTATCAACCTTTTGTTTCCACGTTTAAGACCCTTTTGAGCATTTTCTGTGCGGCCAGTCTAGTAGTGATGAATTCCCTCAGCATTTGCTTGTCTGGGAAAGATTTTATTTCTCCTTCATTTATGAAGCTTATTCTGGCAGGATATAAAATTTTGGGCTGACAATTTTTTTTTCTTTCACTACTTTGAATACATCATCCAATTCTCTTCTGGCCTGTAAAGCTTCTGATAAGAAGTCTACTGTTAGTCTGATGGAATTTCCTTTATAGATGACTAGACATTTTTCCCTTGCTTATTTTAAAATTCCTTATTTCACTTTGACTTTAGACATTCTGAACATAATATGCCATGGTGAAGTCCTTTTTGCAATGTATTTGCCTGAGTATCACTGAGCCTCCTGTATCTGGATGTCTAACTCTCTTACAAGACTTGGGAAGTTTTTATTAATTATTTCCTTAAATAGGTTTTCTAAACTTTTTTTGATCTCTCTTTCTCCTCAGGGATACCAATAATTCATAAGTTTGGTTCCTTTATGTATTCCCAGATGTCCTGAAGGCTTTGTTCATTCTTTTTTATTCTTTTTTCTCTTTTTCTGTCTGACTGACTGACTGGATTATTTCAAAAGGCCTATCTTCAATTTCTGAGATTTATTCTTCTATTTGGTCATAGTATGTTATTGAAGATTTCAAATGTATTTTGTATGTACTTTAGTGAGTTTTGCAGTTCCAGATTTTTTTTTAAGATATCTATCTCCTTGGTAAATTTCTCATTCATATTCTGAATTGATTTTCTGATTTCTTTGCGTTGGTTTTCAGATTTCTCTTGCATCTCATTGAGATTCTTTAAAATCAATATTTTGAATTCTTTGGCATTTTGAGTTCTTTTTCATTGGGATCTGTTGCTGGAAAATTGTTTTGGCCCTTTAGTAGTGTCATGTTTCCTTGCTTTTTCATGTTTTCTGTATCCTTCTGTTCATATCTGTGCATTTGGTATAGCTGTCACTTCTTCCAATTTTTTGAAATTGCTTTTGCAGGGAAAAATCTTTTCCTGAAGATGTATATATGTTGTTGGCTGGGTAGGACACATTGGCTTTGGTTTGGGGTGCCTGTGCTAGTGTAATCTTTATATGATTTCTTCAGCAGTATGCAGGGTTAGTGGTATCTGTGATTTACTCAGTGGCTTAGGGTATGGTTATTATGTGAGGCTGTGGTGAAGTTTTGCTAGTAACTTGGACACCAACTGAGCTAGTCTTTGGGCCTTAGTGGTGGCAGCAGTGGGCTGAGTGTGCTTGTTTCTAGGCACCTCATACTGGCACTAGTGTTAGTGGGCCCTGGAGTGCCAATTCTTAGGCTCCCAGGTGGCTTGCTCAGAAGCTAATAGTGGGAGGAGTTGGCCAGGTGTATGGGCAGGTTCTCAGGCCCCTGGGCAACTGATGTGACATGGGTGATGACAGTAGCAGTGGTCAAGTAACCCATTGACACCAAAAAGGTCCATGTTGGTGTTGGTGGTAGCTGCAGTGGGTTGTGTGGGCTAGTCTGCGGTCCAAAAGCCACATGTAGCAGGCAGTGGGTATGGTCCTAGGTATGCTTATGAGAGCTTGGTCTCTTCTGTCCCTCCTTGGCTGAGTGGTAGCTGCAGCTGCATCACCTGAAACTTGGCCTGAGGGCAGAACTATAGGGAGTGTATTCCACTCATGTCTGAGTCTCACAGCAGCTCATTGCAGGACGGGAGTATTGTACTAGGTGTGCATAGGGGAGCCTGGTTTCCCTTTTCCTCCTTGGCCAGGCAGCAGCTGCAACTATTGGCATGAACTCAGCCCAAGGGCAGGGCACAGCCCAGCATTAAACTCTCAAAATGGCACTGGCTGTGGGCCTACAGCCAGAGAGGGTAGACCCCACCCAGGCAAGCAGTGTGAGCAAGAAGATATAGGGAGTACAGTCCATCCGTGTCTTGGTCTCACAGCAGCCAGTTGCAGAGTGGTGGGTATTATCCTAGATATGCCTGGTTCCCAGTACCTCCTAAGCCAGGTGGTGACTGCAGCTGTGTTGGCCTACACTCGACCTGAGGGTGGGGTGAATCACAGAATTAAACTCTCAAAATGGTACCTTGAGCCCGTGACCAGAGAGGGTGGGGCCCCTTCCAGGCAGACAGTGTGAGCAAGAAGCTGTGCAGAGTGTGATCAACTCACATTTCAATCTCAACAGCAGGCTGAAGCAAGGTGGTGGGGCTCTTCCCAGGGTTGTGTGGGAACCCTCGGTTTCCTCTCTCCCTCCTCAGAGCAGTGCAGGGGCACCAGCTCTCTCTATAGATCTCCTGTATCTAGGCTCTCAGAATGGCATGCAACTGGAGGAGCTCTAGGCTCTGATGCCTGTGGGATTGTATGTGGGTTTTCTTTCTGGTGCAACATCTCTGTGCATTCTGTAGGCAGCTCCCTATATGTGGCCTGAGGTTCATGTGAGTTGAGGTGTTCTTCCATAGCCAAGATTATAAAAGCCTGTTTCAGAATGTGAAGCCTTGGAGATTTCTCTCTTACTGTTTCCCCACATCCAAGAGCTTCTCCTGGATCTCAGCCAGTCCCCAGTCAGGAAAGCTGCCTTGAACCCTCTCCTTAGTTTCTCCTTAGAAACACTTTTGGTGTTTCCTGTCACTTCTCTGGTGAATCCTAGTGTTCTCTCCTAGACAATCTGTTCAAAACATGAGTACTTACTATATGTTTACAATGGAATATTACTCAATCATAAGAAATGACGATGATCTAGTACCTCTTATACTTTCCTGGACTAAACTTAGGCCCATCATCCAAAGTGAGGCACCTCAAGAGCAGAAGAAAGGGATCCATTTGTACTCGTCATCAAATTGGTAGTAACTGATCAACACTAGGGTGATCACATGGCAGAAATACTCTCCAGGGATTAGGGGGATGGGGGGGAAAATCTACAACTAAAGGACATGGGGAGCACTAAAGGGAGGGAAGCGCACGCCTTTAACCTGCATTTGGGTGAGGCAAAGACATAAAGTGTAACTAGAATGTTTGTACCCTCACAATACCTTGGAATAATAAAAAAATATATATATATATAACTTACCCATATGACGAAAAAATAAAATAATTAAAAAAGAAAAAAAAATACAGGAATAAAAGAATTCCATTCCTTAAAAAAAAACAAACATGAGTACTTACTATTCTGGTTCCTCTTCATGGAGGAGGCATATACTACCTGTGTCTAGTTGGCCATCTTGAACCCCCTCTTCTTTCTTTCTTTCTCTGTGTGTGTGTGTGTGTGTGTGTGTGTGTATGTGGGTATATATGAGTTATATATATATTATATGTGGATTATATATATAATATATATGTGCACACACACACACATACATCCTTTTGGTTCAGTTTCTCTGGAGAACCTTAAGTAATACAGGCATCTGGCTATGAACCCTTGACAAGAAGGCCCATCTGTCCCCTTTCTCTAATTCTCCAAATGGCTCCAGTTGGCCAGTCTTAAAATATTTTTTTTTACATTTATACATAAAAATTTTAAAACATTGCATTTCTAATTGTGCCAGTATCCCCAACACTTTCAGTTACCCATGGATACTGATTTACTCAGCATCTATTTTCTTATGTAGTTGATGACCGGCAAGAAGCTGCTAAAAAGCTCGGGTACAAGCCCCATAGGAACTGACTGATAATTGAGGAAAATGGGCATGAAGAACAGAACATGGATAGATGACCTGTTTTCTAACCATGGACAAGCATCAAATTTCTCATGTGTCAAATGTAGAAAAGGTTATTTACTTCATAGGCTGATGAGGGGTTATATGGGATAGCCCACTAGCCTACACACCTAGCCTATGCTCGGTGCATAGCAGAAGCAACCAAAGCTAAGGTTCTCAGAGATCTCTTAGAGGGTAAACACTATGTCCTTGTGGTTGGCTTTTGTTTCCTCCCTGCCTTCCCATCCACTCCAAACTGACACATACCAGTGGATATACAATAAATCATTGTGACTATCTTTCATTGAGTTCTGAAGGTGTAAGATCCTATCATTTCTCTAATTCTATTACCCAGGGATAAACATGTTTGACAGCATGGTATATATTTTTATATTTTTGCATATTCTTTTTGCCATGAACAATGTATATTGGCAATATTTTACATCAGTGCATGTTGGATATATCTGATCTTTTTAAATAGCTACATAACATTATATTATATGGCCAACTTGGTTTTATTGGCTATTGATGAATATTTTGGTCATTTTTAGGGTTTTTTTTCCTTTTCTAAAGTAAGCTTCCTTTTCAACAACAAAGCTCATGTAAAGATTAGGTGCTCAATACATTTTTACTGAAGAAATTTTTTAAATTACAGTCAGCAACCTTACATAATTATTTTTTAGCATGTTCCCTATTAGTTCCATAGGTAAATCTTTAGATGTGATAGATTTGCTTTCAGAATCATAGTACCATTTTTTACCTCCAATAATGGCATAAGGAACTTCCTATTCATTCACATCGCATAAAATTTTTTCTAATTTTCACTACATTTTCTTGCCTTCTCAGTAGTTAACCTTTCTTTTATTATTTATTCCTAGACTTTTATCGTTTATTTTTTTTTGCATCTAAGTGTTTAATCCATTTGGATCTGTTTTTAGTATCAGGAAAATCTATATTATCCTAAAGTATTAACCAATCATCTCAACAGCATTTCTTTCCTTTACTGTTAAATTGTGAACTATAACACGTCTATAGAAAAGTGCATTAATCATAAATGAATAATTATAAAATAAACACCCAAGTAACCTGTAACCACATCCAGATCAAGAAATAGAACTCTGCAATCATCTATACCTCCTCAGGTAATATTTTTTACTAACCATAACATCCTGCCTTTTCCCCAGAGGTAACCGTTATCCTAACTTTTATGGTAATTATTTCCTTGCTTACCTTTAGAGTTTTATCACCCATAAATATACCCCTAATCATGTACTTTTGCCTGCAGTTTAACTTTATATAAATTTAATCATACTGCTTTTACTCATTTGGTCTTGCTTATACTACTTAAATTATGTTAGTTAAGCCCATCCATGTTTTGTTTTTTTTATTTTTTGAGACAGAGTCAGGCTCTGCTGCCCAGGCTAGAGTGCCGTGGCATCAGCCTAGCTCACAGCAACCTTAAATTCCTGGGCTCAAGCAATCCTCCTGCCCCAGCCTCCTGAGTAACTGGGACTATGGGCATGCGCCACCATGCCCAGCTAATTTTTTCTATATATATATATATTTTTTTTTAGATGTCCAGATCATTTCTTTCTATTTTTTAGTAGAGACGGGGTCTCGCTCTTGCTCAGGCTGGTCTCGAATTCCTGACCTTGAGTGATCCTCCCGCCTCGATCTCCCAGAGTGCTAGGATTACAGGCGTGAGCCATCATGCCCGGCCTCCATCCATGTTTTTATGTATAGATCTGGTTCATTCATTCTTACTGGCATCTATTATATCATTGCATGAATATAACATATTTATCTATTTTCATCTTCATGGATGTTATTTTCTAATTTCTAGCTATTTACAAATAATGTTGTCATTAACTTTCTTGTACATATCTGATGGATATTTATTAGAAGCAGAATTGCTGGGTTATGGGTATCCATATCTTCTCCTTTAACAGATAATGCCAAAATGTTCTCCAAAGTTATTGCATCATTTACACTCCCATCAGAATATTTTTTTTGGATACTAGTTCTTTGTGAGTTATATGTGTGGCAAACACTTCTCCCACTCTACGGCTTGATTTTTAAACTTTGTCATGATATTTTTTAAAAGCTTTTTATTATGGAATATTTCAATATATTCAAAAGTAGTTTGGAAAAATAAATTGGAATCTCATGAACCCACCTTTAAGTTATAATAATTTTCTATTCATAATCAATCTGTTTTTACTCCTACCCACTTCTTTCCTATTATATTATTTTGAAGCAAATTCCAGACAGCATATAATTTCATATATTGGTATATTAATATGAATATATAAAAGTTAAGATCTTTTTAACTTAACCACAATATCATTATTAGACCTAAAAACAATAATTCCTTAATATAAAATATAGTCAATGTTTAAATATTCATTTGTCCCACAAATTTCAGTTTCTTATTTTTACATTTGTTTGAATGAGGATTTAATAACATACACATTACCCTTGCTTGATACGGCTCTTAAATCTCTAGGAATCCAAAGGTTTCCTATTCATCTTTTTAAAATATATTTTTTATTATGGTAAAATATACATAACTTAAAATTTGCTATTTTATCCATTTTAAGTGTATGGTTCACTGGCATTAAGTACATTTACATTGTTATGCAACCATCACTACCATCTATTTCCAGAACTTTTTCATCTTCCCAAACTGAAACTGTACCCATCAAACGATAGCTCCCCATTTCCTGCTTCTCCCAGCTTCTGGAAACCACTATTCTACTTTCCGTGTCTATGAATCTGACTACTCTAGGAACCTCATACAAGTGGAAACATACAACCTCTGTCCTTTTGTGTTAGGCTTATTTCACTTATAATGTCTTCAAGGTTCCTCCGTGTTGTAGCATGTATCAGAATTTAATTTCTTTTTAACTCTGTATAATATCCCATTGTTTGTATGTACCACATTTTGTTTATTCATTCATCTGTCCATGGACATTTCTTGCTCTGAAATCTACTGTGTTGATTTTAATCTAATCATTCCAGCTTTCTTGTGATTAGTGTTTCCGTGCCATTTTTTTCATTCTTTTGCTATTAACAAATCTCTGCCTTTAATATATTTGAAGTGTGTTTCTTTTTCTTTCTTTCTTTTCTTTTTTTTTTTTTTTTTTTTTTTGAGACAGGGTCTTGCTCTGTCACCCAGTCTGGAGTGCAATAATCCAATCATAGCTCACCTCAAACATCTGGGCTCAAACAATCCTTTCGTCTCAGCCTTCCGAGTAGCTAGAACTACAGGTACATGCCACCATGCTCGGTTAATCAGAAAAAAGTATATATTTTTTTAGACACGGGATTTCACTATGTTTCACAGGCTGGTCTCAGACTCCTGGGCTCAAGTGATCCTCCTGCTTTGGCCTCCCAAAGCACTGGGATTACAGGTGTGAGCCACCACACCCAGCCTAAAGTATGTTTCTCATAGAAAGCACATAAGTATTTTAGCATTTTTACCCAATTTGTCAACTTCTCTGTTTTAGTCAGTGTTCCTCAGAGAGATGTAACCAATAGGATATATAGAGAGATACATGAAAAGGGATTTATTAGGGGAATTGGTTCACTTGATTATGGAAGCTAAGAAGTACCACAATAGGCCATTTTCAAGCTAGTGAACCAGGAAAGCCAGCAGTGTGGCTTAGTCCAAGTCCAAAGGCCTCAGAACCAAGAAATCCAATGGTGTAATTATCGGCCTGAGGCCGAAGGCCTAAGAGCCTGGGTAGCTGCTGGTGGTGAGTCCTGGAGTCCAAAGGCCAGAGAATCTGGAGTTATGAGGTCCAAGGGCAGGAGAAGAAGATCATCCTGGCTCCACTGGAGAGATGGTAAGAAGTCTTTTCTCCACTTTTTTGTTTCATTGGTCAGCCAGCTGATTGTATGGTGCCTACCCACACTCAGGATGGATCTTGCCCATTCAGTCCACCAACTTACATGCCAATCTCCTCTGGAAACACCCTCACAAACACATCTGTGGCAGCCCAATGATTCTAATCAAAAGCAAAACCACCTGGGTTTCCCTTTCAGCAGAAGAGGGATTGACTCAATGCCTGCTGAAGCATTGAGAATAAACAATGCTTTATCAGCTGAGTATCCCTTAATATAGTCAAGTTGACACTCAAAATCAACCATCACACTCTCCTTTCTGACTCGGTATGCTTAGGCAATTAATATTTGATGTAATTATTAATACAACTGGGTTTAAACCTAATATCTTGCCATTTGCTTTCGTATGTCCCATCTTTTCATTATTCCTTTTTTTACTCTCTTTTTCTGCTTTATTAAAAATTAATTGAGATGCGAGGAGCTGGATGTCAGCACGACGGCAGAAGAGGACTTTCCAGTACTCATCCGCCCACAGAAACATCAATTTGAACAACTATCCATGTATGGAAATACCTTCATAAAAAATAAGGAAACCAGATGAGAGGTTACAGCACTTGGGTGTAGCACAGAGATAAGAAAACACGCATTGAAGACGGTGGGAAGGACAGTTTTACATTACCCATGTCACCCCTCCCCCAACCCCAGGCTGCACAGCGTGGAGAGAGATACCAACCACTTGGGGGAAGGAAAGGGAAGTGAGTACTAGACTTTGCCTTGGACCTCAACACTGAGCCCACCCCAGTAATAGTCCGTACTGGGCAGGCCCCCATGGCCCCAGACTCTAGGCCAGTACCTGCGGGCTGAGGCTCCAAGCCCACCTCCACACTAGGCTGGATCTCACAGCCCCAGGTTCCAGGCCTTCGCTGAGGGCTCAGTCTCTGGGCCTGCTCCACTGCCAAGATGACCTCAGCAGCCCTAGGCTTCAGCCTTCCACCCCAGTACCAGGCCTGTCTTTGGTACTTGTCAGTCATGAGTAATACTACTTTTACACAACTTATGTCATTTAGTCCTGACAACTCTGAGATATTTAAAACTATTAGCCCCATTTTATAGATGAAGCACAGAGAAGTTTTAGTACCCAAGTTTTACATCCAAGTTTACACAAAAGGTAAGTACAATTAATTCAAACTAGGATCTGTCCAATGCCATTCTTCTTACTAAGATGCAAATTCTTCAGTACCTAGATCCTTCTAGTCATTTCATAATTCTGAGTCTAACCACCTGCATGAAAAGCTGTTCACAGAAGATTTAGGAACTTTCCACCCCAAGTAATTCTCTGCCTCTGTCACAACTAATTATTTGTTAATATCTGTGACAACATTGCTCCACTCTATTTAAGACCTCTTCTCTTTTTGATCACTTACTCTTTTCTGGAACCATTTACATCTAACTAGTTGGTGGCAACTTTACATTCATAATGAGCCACAGTCTTCCTAAAAACAAGTTTTAAGAACTTTACACATCTCCCTTTCATTGTATATATTTCAAGCTAACAAATCAAGAACAAATATACTTAGATCAGTACCAAAATCCTTAGCAACAAAAAGTTTTGTGTGGGCCCAGCGTGGTGGCTCACGCCTGTAATCCTAGCTCTCTGGGAGGCCGAGGCGGGCGGATTGTTTGAGCTCAGGAGTTCGAAACCAGCCTGAGCAAGAGCGAGACCCCATCTCTACTAAAATTAGAAATAAATTAATTGGACAACTAAAAATATATAGAAAAAATTAGCCAGGCATGGTGGTGCATGCCTGTAGTCCCAGCTACTCGGAAGGCTGAGGCAGAAGGATCGCTTGAGCCCAGGAGTTTGAGGTTGCTGTGAGCTAGGATGACGCCACGGCACTCACTCTTGCCCGGGCAACACAGTGAGACTCTGTCTCAACAACAACAACAAAAAAGAACTTTGGTGTTTGGCCTGGAGAAAGGAGACTCTGGGGCTATCACTGCTGCCTCTATGTCTGCGAAAGCTCTCAGGGGCCAGGAGTGTGGACTTGTCCTGGGGCTCCTTGGGCAGAGCTGGGACCATGGTAGGAAGCAGAGAGGACC
>CAUYSK010026201.1:0-10785 GCA_963575035.1 Avahi laniger
GAAATTGAACTAGAATAGAAATCAGGACATCTAATTTCTAGTTCAGATTTACCCATAACATCAGTCATAACCCTTAGGAGAAATTACTTTACTTCTTTATAACTTTATTTTCCCTGCCCATAAGATAAGGCAATTGAACCAAATCACCTAAGGGCTCATCTAGCCAGAAACTGTATGACTGTAAATATTTAATAAATATATCTATAATGCATAGGGCACCAAGAAGTTATGACACTGCCCCTCTAGAAGCATATGGTATCATTCAGAAAGACAAGACCTTACTATTTCAAACCATACCTGACAATACTGGGCAAAACACAGGTCAGGAAGTACATGGGCAATGCTACATGGGGGTGGAGCAAGTACAGCTCAGTATACAGACTGAGGAGGTCAAATGAGGTGTCAGAGAAAAGACAGGATTTAGCTGACAGGTGAGGATGAAGATGTATGGCACCTCGAGTCTCAGTGGATAAAATAAACACGGCATTTTCTTTTAACTGTGAAAACAATCTTGTGAGGATGTTTCATGTTGACTCTTAATTCAAATTATCTTCTACAGTGAAAGCTGTTAACAGTTTTCTCCATGATAACTTAGAAGTCAAGAGACCTCTCCATCATCTAAGAAACAATATCGCCCTCAAAAACACACCAATCACCATGTTGCCTTCACCCAGGTCAGAATTTCTAAAGCACTTGTACTGCCTCCTAAGCTTCATTGTTTAATTCCATCCTTGCTGTTTTGGAAATGACATTCAAATATAATCAACCATAATTTGCATTTATGTAAAAGCTTTCATCTGAGGTTCTCTTAAGTTATTTAAAAGTATGACGGCATTTTACAAAATGTGCACTGAGTTTTAAAACTGTCGATATAAATGTCCCCAATGAAAGCACAGTCCTCTCAATACTTTTTCTAAAAAATCTTCTGTATGTGGAAAGAATATTTTTTAGTAAGTTAGAGTAGGAAGTTAAATCAGATGTTTTCTTCTATTTGTCCAAATCTCAAATAGTAGTAACAACTACAAGTAATTATGTTAAATTAAACAATTATTAATGAAAAAGACTATGATGAAAAGTCACTTCCAATATTATAAATAACAAGTAGATTATAATTGACTACTCTGTTTACTTTGAACATTGTGCACAGAAAAGCAAAACAGGTGTGAGTTAATGAATCATATAAGTAAAATGTAAAATAAAATTCTATTTCATTTTATGTTAGAGTTGAGCATACTGGGTGGAAATATTTAATGATGAATGGTAGCTTTCAGAATTCTTAGCAAGCTGGTGGCAAGCCTTAGAGGGAACATTGTGAGAACTAAGTAGCTACTCTCAGGAACTCTGGCAGAATTCTAGGGAAAGACCACATGGAAACCACGAGATGTGCCAATGTGGTAATGTCTTGTTTTTGCGACTCCGTGGTCATAAAATTCAGGTAAATCTTAGATGTGTTGATATTTCCATGGTTCCTTCTGCAAAGGGAAGGATGAAATGAGGTCCCACCACAGTGGGTCTTACCCTGCCCACACAAGGCCAAACCTTCAGATGAAATGAAAGAGATCCCAGTCACTTTGGAAGGATTTTCAAAATCCCATTAACAACTGGAGATGGCTTTAGACAGGAATGTCACACCTATTCTGGTTCCTAGCCTGCAGAAGTAGAAAACCAAATGGTAACTTCCACATTTGCTGAAGTTCTTAGACACAAATACTCAGCTCTTTAGGCCTGCTCTGCTTGAAGGGATGCCCCACACAAACAGAGGACCTCCAAATCAGGAAAAGTGCAAACCACCCTCAGAGCCCATTTCAATTCTGAACCAAGCCTCACATATTCCTACTTTTTTTCTTGGTGCTGATTTCCATTTTGGCATTTGACTCTAAAGAAAAACTGCAAACTCCTAAATAAACTGAGAAAAAAAAAATTTCAGCCTTTTTTGTTTTCTTCTGCTCAGAGGAAGTACAGAATACAATGATGGCCACTGAGACCAGCCAGACTGCTTGTGTTCTAATCCCACCTCCACCCAGTAGTAGCAGAGTGTGACCTTGTACAACCTATTCAGTATCCTAAACCTCTGCTTCCTAACCACCTCATTCTCTTGATCTGTTAAATGGGGGTAATAATAGCACTTATTTTAGAGGGTTAAATTACAGAATGTGTATAAAATACTTAAAGGCAGAACCTGACACCTGAAGCTACTAGTTATTTGCTTTTTAAAAGCAAAGAAAAAACAGGGCAGAAGACATAAACCATGGTACAAACACCAGATTCTGTGACCTTGGCCAAGGCACCCAAGCCTTAATTTGCTCAAACGTGAAATAGCATTCTGGAGGCCCTGACTGGGGCCTCTGGGGCCTCAAATTTGCAAACACCTCTTAGCATGAAGTTTCCTGC
Source organism: Avahi laniger (assembly GCA_963575035.1). Classification (NCBI taxonomy): domain Eukaryota; kingdom Metazoa; phylum Chordata; class Mammalia; order Primates; family Indriidae; genus Avahi; species Avahi laniger. Next base: position 2,392 of record CAUYSK010026201.1, read on the forward strand.
AGAAAACTTGGATACAAACCGTATTTATCAGACTGCCTCATCTTTTCTGACCTTATCACAATCTGAACACCTGATCTTCTTTCAGGTGCGTTATGTGCAGAGCAACAGTTGTTGCTGTATCTTTTTATGAGCATTACTGCATAAATGACAAAGAACAACAAAGTCACACTGAGCTGCTGCTGGCTGGGTTCACGTTGTGAGTGACTCATTCCCACAGAACAGGCTCTCCACACTTATGATTCAACTCGTGGCTCAGCAAAATTACAAATTACTACATGACACAGCCTTTTGAAGTCCCTCATGAAGATTATAGCTCTCATGTATAGAATTCTTCAGTGGTAAGGATCTATAGATTCTTCTTTGCTAAACTCTCATGTCCCTCTTAACCTTGGTATCAGATAGAGACTACTACATCTTTCACTAATAATTCTGGGAACCACAGTAGTGAAGAGAAAGAACTTGCACAATAACCTGAGACCAAACTAGGTTTTTATCATAGCTTATGTCTTTACGCAGGTTACTCAATCTTCCGAACCTCGGTTTTCCCATCTATGAGATGGGGATAACTGTTACTTGTAGGGTTGTTAGGAAAATTAAAAGAGATCTTAGTAAAATGCCTAGTATAATTACTATGAAATCTTGTGTTGTCTCAAAATTATCACTAATAATTATTTCAACAATTTTTTTTTTTTTGAGACAGAGTCTCACTCTGTCACCTCGGCTAGAGTGCAGTGCATCACAGATCACTGCAACCTCAAACTCCTGGGCTCAGGTGATCCTCCTGTCTCAGCCTCTAGAGTAGCTGGGACTACAGGTGTGTGCTACCACGCTCTGCTAATTTTTCTATTTTTTGTAGAGAGAGGATCTTGCTCTTGCTCAGACTGGTCTTGAACTCCTGGGCTCAAGTAATCCTTCCATCTCAGCCTCCTAGGATTACAGGTGTGAGATACCTCACCCACCCTATTTCAGCAAATTTTTATTTCCCATGTGTTAGGCAATACACAAGACACTGATAAAGTAGGGAAATTATGTTAAATAAAAGGTTCTAGATGACAAAATATTAGTTAAGAAAGTTTATTAAACTGCCATATATTCTTTATTAAGACTTTTCCAATCGATTTATTAACCCATTGTTAAATTTGCTCTTTTATCATTAGATTTTTGTTTTTGATCTCCACTATGGTCTTCACGAAAACAATCAACTACTATAAGGCATACTGCCTTTCCCAAAAAACATTTGCTGGAAATAGATTTCTCTTTTTTGTTTGGTTTCCCTACAGGTTATATCTGCTTGTTCTAACATCAAGTAGATTCCTTCTTGGGTGGCGGAAATATCCCTTGGTTGGTTAAAATATTTGTATTCTTTTCAAAGAACTCAATCTCTTTCTTAGACTTACCACTACAATGTTCCATGTAAATATTCTTCTATTTCATTCTTCGCTTGTCACTTCCATTTTTCTTGTTTGTCTGTCATGTCATAATTATCAGTATCAATGACATCGGAGGTCAAATGCTTAATACGGCATAGTATCACATGTTCCAAAGTGTGCTGAATGATATAATTGCATGATTCCATTACAAAGAATCTTGCCCTCACATCTGTAAAATCTTACAATATAAAATTTTGTATACTTTGAAGTGCTACTTACTACATTCATGATTATGATGATAATATCATAGTATATGTGTATGTACATTATGAATGTATATTTGCATTATGAATACTATCAAAAAATCAGTTTATTTTCAGAGATTTTATAAACAGTCACAGTGATAAAGAAAAAAATTAGAAGGAGAGATACTTTTAAAGACAAGCATATTCATTAAAATTCAAAAGAACTGTCTTTATGGCTTCTTTCAAAGAATATTTGAAGAAAATTAGTTAATTGGAATTTTAATATTTATTTAACAAATGGGTTCTGAAGTCAAAATAAGATAAATGTGGAGAATGATGGTTATAAAACATCAAATGTCTGTACTGCAGAACTCGGAAATTTTACTAGGTAATGGTACTAGGAATCCATGAGCTTAGGGTTGAGATGTTACTGAGTTTTCCAAACTTGTTTGACCATGGAAGCTTTTTTCCCCTCCAGATCTGCTGATGGGACTGGTGTTTTGGTGGATCACACTTTGAAAACACTGACTAGTGACTGAGACCCCCAACAACAAAACTGGGGGTTGATTTTACATAAACAGTACAACTCATTGATTCTCCCCCACTCTGGCATAATCGGTAAATGCCTGCTTTATGGATTTACATCATCTTCATTTATGAGACCACAAATTATTGTATGTGGTTCATTTCCTGATATTACGTCTCAGACAAAACCTAATCACTTTAGTCCTCTGTGATGTCTGTACTCCTGCAATCTTATTAACCAGAGGAGTGTATGCTGCTGCTGGTTTGGAATTTTATTTTGTTTGACAACAGAAAAAAATAGATAAAGAAGATTCCCCTGCTCAGCTTGGCAGATTTTCAGACAAAGTCAAAAAAATAAAAAGAACAAGCTCTCTAACCAAGGGAGGCCCAAATGCTCCTGAGAATTCCAGAGTCCTGCACAGGGGATATCACCTTTCTGGAAATCCCATGTGAAATCTGATCACTGCAGCTTCAGACATTTAAGAAATTGTGTTCGGAAAAACTAAAAGCGAAAGGCTTACTTTCCCAGAATCTTGGGAAAGGAAAGGAGCCTTTAGAATATCTTGTTTAAATGACTCTTTATCTCAGAGAGCAAGAAATTCTTCCATTAATAAAAATATAAAAGAAACACAGCAATGATACCTCTTTGTCCTATGAAAAATAGTAATGAAACATTTGGAATCTGAGTAGGAAAAAGGGAAGGGACAAGAGAACCGACATCCTACCAGGCATGTGTTTTTTGTCAATATCTATGGTAAGTTATACAATTTGTCACTTCAAATAAGGACCCATATTTCAGGAATATTATAGATAAGAAACTGGTAAGTATGAAAAAGGCTACTAAAATAGTTAATGTCACATATCTTTAAAATATGTATTGACCAGCAAATCAGTTTTATTACATTGGTCTTATGCAAGAAAGTGTATTTTTAAAAATATTATTTTCAAATATAAAATTTTTCCTAAAACATAAAACATTTATATATTAACATAGATTAAAGGAAAGAAAATGAGCAGAAATATTTTTCTTGGTATCTTCACGTACTTTTAGTCAGGTTCTTAGCCGTATTTGTTTCTAATACCACGTCCCTGACACTTTTCTGTGGACTATATTTTTTTCAGTATAGACATATTATATATTTAACTATTTCATAAAATTGCCTGCAATATTCTTAAAAATTACATTAACCATTTTAGGCTAATAAATTTGAAATTGTTAGCATTTTCAATTGGGCCCTTCTCTGTGGACCTTAATATTTTTAATTCAGAAATATTCTCCCTTTGGAGGAGAGGTACTTGGTAAACTAAGAAAAAATTGTGCTAAATGGATGGTAATCTTACTCTATTATGTTTTTCAAATGGAAATACGTAACTATTTCAGTTCAAATGTTTTCACAGGAACTATCTTTCTGTATCAGAATATTATTCCTTCACAAATATTTTTAGGAGATGAAACTCATGATTGGTAGATTACTACAGCTTGTTTGGACACAACTGTGACTTATATATGAGCTGTAACTAATTCTAAGTACATTTCTGGTCCACAGACTTATTAATTTAATACATATAATGTTTTACCATGACGCTATGCTCCATCACAAACTATATTCACATTATTACAAAATACTTTTATTTTGAATACTGACTTTTGAAATTTTAAAAAGAAGCAAATATATTTGCTACAACACACAAAACCATGTTAGATATTTCACATTATCAGCATGAACTATCGAGAGTCTCATCTTGATTCCATGAATTAATGGGGGGAAAAAAACAAACCATCAATTATTTGCAAAGTTTTTATTCTGCTAAGGGAGTTAATAGATTGTTATTGCTTCATTTTTTTTGCACATGCATAAGAAAACCGAGAATAAAAAATGAGCTAAATTAACTTGGAAGGAAAGTCACTTGCTCTAAATGAAAAGTCAAGCTTCACAGAGTAACATAAAAATGTATTTTTCTGCAGCTGCACATGCTAACTGTCATCTTTGGGCACGGTCTTCTGAATTTTGTGTGGTTTATGATATCACTACAGCTACAATGGTGGATGTTAAGTATTGCTAAATAATTTTGTACAGATTACACATTATCATTGACTTTCTTGAAAAACAAAAAGTCAGGGCCAGGTGTAGTGGCCCATGCCCGTAATCCCAGCACTCTGGAAGGCTGAGCCAGGAGGGTCCAGGAGTTTGAGACCAGCCTGGGCAACATAGTGAGACCCCCATCTCTGCAAAAAATAAAAAGAATTGGCTGAGCTTGGTGGTGTGCACCTTTAGTCCCAGCTGCTAGGGAGGCTGAGGCAGGAGGATTACTTGAGCCCAGGAGTTTGAGGCTGCAGTGAGCTATGATGACGCATGCCACTGCACTCCAGCCTGGGTAATAGAGTGAGACACTGTCTCTTTAAAAAAAATAAATAAATCAGTATTTAATTTTTTATTACACATGCATCTTCAGGCTTATTTATTTTAAAGCTTGTTACAGTTGAAAGGATTTGTTGCAAAATAAAAGCATTATCAAACAACAAAACAAATAGATTTACACCAAACAATAAATGTTAAAGCTACTGATGCAAATGCCTGCATACCGTCATGGTAAGACTGACTCAGCCTTGATTTTCCACACACATACGCCTAACGTAACTTTCCACTGACCCTGCTCACTGATGGTCTGGCCTTAGTGGACCTGGCAGCCCACAGGCCAGACCACACCCACAGCGTGACTGGCTGATACAAGAAGACAGCAAAGGCAGCGACACCGCATGCTTCTCTACCGCCTCTGAGGCTGGAGGAGGTTGGCTGGCCCTGGCCACTCTTGTCCGAGTTTACTCCGTATTAGCAGGAATGACCACGTACTGTCTTTGAAAGAGAAGGTGCAGTTACTTTGCATCTGGAAGGATGTGGAGGAACATGTTTTGATTTAACCAAGTGTTAAAGGGAGAGATCTGTTTAACTGTACAGGCAGAATCTGGAAGTACAAAGTGAAGGTCTATCAAAACCATCCTGGCTTATTTTAATGAAGCTATTAATAAGAATGCTTCATTAAAAACTGAAAAACTGGGACAAATGCTAAACTGGTGGGATGCTGGGACAACAGGTGTACAATGCAAGTATCTCAGGCAAACTGGGACTTATGACCAACCTGTGCCTGGGGAGACCTGAGCTGGGGCAATCAAGAGGCCTAGAAGTGAGGTGACTGTCTATACACTTGGTATAGCACAATTTTTTTAGGGGGTCAATATATAAAACTGAGAGCTTTTGAATTAAAGACAACAAAAACAAAAAAACCCCCAAATCCAAAAAACGTGCCCCCTCAAACAGATGTCCTACTTCTCTTGATAAATTGGAAGACCCAGCAATACTGCATCCATATTCCAAGAGGACAAGAGGCTACCTACCAACTGCTCCTCACGATTGTCATGAATAATGAGAAAGTATCTATTTTTTTATGAAAGTGAAAATATTCTACATCCTATAATGCAAAAACTATGCCGTGTCAATGAACAGAACCTGGCTAGCTTTTAATTACCTGCCTGACCCTGAAATAATTTGAGTTTGCACCCCACCCCCACACCAACTCCCTGCAGGGCTGGCGTTAATTCTTGTGTTCTTTGTGATAAGGAGCCCTGCATGCTCTCCACAAGAAGAACTGAGAATTATGTTGACTCTGATCCCCACTGGTGGGCATTTTCTCAGCTTCTTGGCTAGGATCCATTAAGAAATGCACATCCGGGATCTCCTAATGTTTTCCCCTCACCTTTAATTTATGCCCTAGATGCTTGTGTTGTGAGTTCCAATACACACCAGTCTAACCAAGAGAACCGCAGCATGCATTAGATACCAAGTGGTACCACATGATCTGGGCTGTTTGGGGTCGTCATATGCACAGTGGATAAGGGCCTGTGGCTTTAGAGTCAAACCACATTCCCATTTACTTGCTTTGGAGTCCCTCCAAGCTTCAATTTCCTTATCCCTCAAGTGAGGTAATGATGTCACAGCATTGTTGCAAAGATTAAATGTAATAACATACATTAAACAGCATAGTAACAAGCACACACCAATGGGTCAATATATAGCAGCAATCCTTAGTTTGTACTGCAGGTATGACCCAATGGGAAGATGGTCAAATATCCTCTCCCAACCCTTTTTTGTATACTCTCTTTGGGGGCATCACCTTTTGAGGATCTGTTCCAAAAATTAGGCAATAATTTCTATGGTTCCTACCAATGTGCTGTATCACTATCTGTGTTATATCTTAAGGAAATGCTGTTTTAAATTTTCAAGTTATGGGTTATATATATAATTATGGTGACCACTGGTTACTATAACTTTACAGTCCTAATTGTTTTTCAGTTAGAAGCAATGGTGAGTTTAAGTGACATATTAAAAAAAGGTTGTTTCTCTACAGAAAATCCCTGATTTTTATTATACTGCATTCATCTCAATGTTGAGTTTTCAAAACTTACAAAGACCACAGCTAGATCAAAACCTCATCGAAGACACCCAAATATATGTGCATGAAGACTTTATCAGACATTATACATCCACATGTGCTCTTCCCCTTGAATTCTGATGAGTTTCCCATGAAAAGCCAAAATGATTGGTGATATAGCATTGGTCATGAAATCAAACCAAATCCATCCTTAAATAACTCAAAAGGACTTAGCAACTTGCACTGCATTTTTAGGAAGATAAAAATGCATGTTGCCTCTTTTATGTGTTCTTAGCTATATATCTATTTTTGAAAAGCTTTCATATAATTTCTAAATTTAGCTCCTACTTCCTTTTTACTGTGTCATCTGAGCTACAGTCAGCATCTGATAACATTCTGATCTTCACTCCAAGGAACCTATACAGAAACTGCCTCTCAGAAGGAAGATTATCTCTCACTAACCTCTTCTGCATTTGCAAACGAGGCGTGTGCAAGCCAACCACTTCTTTCCCTTCTCTAGTTTCTCTGGGCACCACTTACACATTTTAAGTACATTAAAATTACCTTTACTTACTTGGTAGTAGGAATTATCAATTTTTCTAGGGCATCAACAGTTTTTATGTTATACTAAGAAAATATTAGTTAAAGGAAGAAATTCATCTCTTTTAACCTAAGGCAAAAGACTGAAGAGAGAGAAAACAAAAAGAAGGGGCAGTGAAGAGAGAGTTGGTGTGGCGGGATGGGGTTAAAGACAATTGCATGTGTACAGCCAGAAATTTCTGAATCCTTTACGCCTGTTAATTACCATTCCATAAAAATGCTCATCTCTTTTATCTTCCATTCATTAACAGCAGATTTAACATGGATGAATCATATAGAGATAGGAAAATCTTTTGGTATAAAGGGAAAACATCAAGCAACATATTAAAAATTGCAAGCAGAAACAATCTGAGTGTATAACCAGTAAACATAGCACAGCAGTGCTAACTGTAGACCTAGTGAAGAAAGAATGTGTACTGGGGTCTCAGACTTCCCAAGATCCTACCCATCCTCCTGTTTAAGACTTTCCCAATTATTCTGATCTTCTCAGGCCATTTACAGTCTTCATAACACATTTGTTGGGGACCAAGCTACATACTGCCCGGCACTGCTATTTAACTGCTTCACGTTTGTACATAGAGAATTTCCAACAATGCAGCAAATTACTTTAGGTCAGGAACTAATATTTCTTGTAGGCTAGCACAAGTGCTAGATGAATAAATATTTCTACACTGGAACTGGGTTGTCTTCCCTTCTTACATATTTGCCCAGAAATGTGATCCAACAAGACTGAAGAGAAGATGACCAGTACTGGGCAGAGGAAACTGTCCTGCCCAGGAAGCTGGGAGGCCTGTCTGGGCCTCTGCTATGATCCAGGACTAGTCTCTTAACCTTTTTACATTAAGGGGTGATTGTCATAACTGGAGTATTGGATTAGATAATGGCTGAGGTGCCCTGCCCTTCTGATTACACATTCAAACGTAAGGTGGGATAAAATTAAAATATTTAACCAATGGTATGACATGGATACTGGCCCCGAACTCTCCTCGTCATGCCTCATATCAACCTTATAGGTGCTGGATCACAAAGAGGCCAAGATGTCCTGGGGTAGGACCAGAGCTGCTGGGATCACTCGAGAAACTTGGGGGCCAGGCGCGGTGGCTCACGCCTGTAATCCTAGCTCTCTGGGAGGCCGAGGTGGGCGGATCGTTCTGAGCTCGGGAGTTCGAGACCAGCCTGAGCAAGAGCGAGACCTCATCTCTACCAAAAATAGAAAGAAATTAATT
>CAUYSK010026202.1:0-22561 GCA_963575035.1 Avahi laniger
CATCGTTTCTGGGTAGTCCAGTATCTTCAGTTGCCATTAATAACTCTAAATAAACTAATGCAAAATTTCTAGGAGGAGTCTGAATAAAATTCTCAGTTTACTTTATATTTTACCTTATCAAATTCTGGGAAAATATCTAAATAGATGAATAATATTGTTCCCTAATCATGATTTTCCCCCAAATGAGGATTTAACTTATAGCACTTAATGTATGTATTTAAATAGTCCACTAGACCACTCATAACTGCAGAGGACTCTTATTATACAAAAAAACTGTAGTTTTAACCACAAGAATCTAATCTTGATTTATGATACTTAAGAAACACTGTAGTTGAGTTTGTAGAGTCAGTGTTCATGTGTTCTGGTATTTCACACTGTTGAACAACAATCTGGTTAAGATGAAGAGCTTGGGCTCTGGGAGCCAGACTACTCAAGTTCTAATCCTAGCTCAGCCATTCAACTAGCTATGTGATAACATCTTCCAGTTATAAGAGCATCTAGTTTTAAGTTTTTCATGTTTTAGGCAGGATCATTCATTAACCTGCTATATGATTTAACTATACAGCTTAGGTTAGCCAGACATATAAAGTGATATATCTTACAATTTGCTTGCCTTGTTTACATTTCAAGAAAGTTAATAAAAATAATGCTAATGAAGTACTTCAAACTTTTAAGTGAAAGGACAAATACTAAAGAATAGTATTTTCATTTTAACCATACACAAATCTTGATGCTATTATTGTACTTACTAATAACCAAATAACTAATGCAAATTTACTAATAACTAGGGCAATGCCTAACAAGGTAATCATGAGTTGTGAGACACACATAAGACTATTAGGAATGCAGAGCAATGGATATAATTATCTATCACCACAAGATGGAGTCAGAGTTCTCTCTCACTCTCTGGCTCTTCCCCCACCCCTCGCCTGTCAAGCCTGCAGATCTGACTTATTCCATTCTGCCATCTAGCGGTGATATAATTAGGTGTATTCTATTGGATCAGTCTCCTTTGCAAGAAAAAAATAAAAATAATAAGCAATTTCATAAAAGCTAAGAAATTAGTTGAAGGAAAAGAGTGAACACACTAAGGAAAGTGGTAATACAACTTAGGAAAATGGCAAGAAGCATGAGAGGACGTCAGAGTGGAGTCCCAAACCGGCATAACAAGTTTAAAAAATAGGCACGTGCCTATAATCACGGTTACTTGGAAGGATGAAGGGGGAGGATCGCTTGAGCCCAGGAGTTAGAGGTCAGCCTGGGCAACATGGCGAGATCTCATCTCCAAAGAATAAAAAACAAAAATCTATTTTAAAACTAAAATGATACCTATTTTAAAACATAACTCTCTAATTCCTTTTAGAATAAAGAATTTCGAAGATGGTTTCGACTACTCCCTTAGCAGAAGGATTTGGAATTTAAACATTTTTTATGTTGCCTTTTTTATTTAATAAAATTAAAAATTATGCAAAATCATAAGGAAGGAAGCATCTAAGGTCTCCAGCGACTTACATAAATTTTGGGCAAGGTCATCTAGATTTATAGTCAGTGATGTTTTTCTTTTCATTAAATAACAATGCTTTTATTTGCTTGAAGTTTACATTTGGAATTTCTTTAAGGGGCATAATTTTTTAAAATTTTACCAAAAAAATGTGTATCCCATGTCAAATATATATAAAATTAGAAGGCAAGGGGTTACTATTCTTGATAAGTAAAAAAAGCTTTATAAATTAATCAGAAAGAGATGATCACTCCAAAAGGAAAACATAAAGGATATGATCAAGCAATCTACAAATAATACAGATAAAAAAATAACAATTATCACTCATTAGTGAGCTGATTAAAATGATGACAATAATGAGATTAAAATAATATCTTTTGCTTCTCAGTCTAACAAAGAGAAAGATTCATCGTAATTGGTATTGATAAGGACGTAGGGAAGCAGACGCTGTTGGTGAAAGTATAAACTGTGCAATCTTCCTAAAGGGTCTTAAATGGGGATATCTTTTTACTTAGAATTACAACTTCTAGGAACTTACTCTAGGCAATAACTTCAAGTTTATACACAAAGAGTTATCAGTAAGAATACTATGAATTGAATTGTTGTTAGTAACAGCCAAAACCTGGCCACAGCTAAAGGTCAGGAGTAGGCAATCAGCTAAATAAACTATGGTGCATCCACATGCTGAATTCCTATGTAACTAGTAAAAGTCCTGATGCAGAAATATTAATGACATCAGAAAATGTTCAACTCTATCAAGTGAAAAAAGCAGGTTACAACACTAAATGCATAGCAGGATATAAATTGTGTTTTTCTTTTTTAAAATAGTACTTTATTTTCTTTTGTGCTTTTCTAAATTTCCCAATGTACATGTATTACTTTTATAATAAAAATATGATACACTTACTAATTAATACATATCACAAAACTCAATTACTGTATTTTCATTTAAAATATATAATTTTCCAATCAAATTTATATTTGCATATTTAGTTGAGTAGAAATATCTTAGGTTAAATACAGGTTTCAACACAAAAAAGGATATTTGAGAAAAAATTTAGATCATTCAAGAGACCACTTAAAACTAATAAGCATCATTTGGAAATTCCTCACCAAAAAGTCAGAACTATAGACTCACTTAAGAAAACACTAAAGGATTTATTATTCTAACCCACTGCTTATTTTGTAACCTCTTTATAACATCTGTAAGTAAAATTTATTTTCTGAATATTCGAATTTGACTATTTCCTAAATTAAAAGCATCAAAATGACCCCCCAAAATATTAAATATTATAAAACTGCATTGTCATTTATGCATGAGAAATAACTTAATGAATACCTATTTACTAATGAATAGCCCATTTATCCAAAGATTACATTTCAATATTGTCATTTATAAGAATAAAACATCCAGTCTATTCAAAAAGAAAATAATGGATTAATTTAGTGTACTGAAACTAGCTGCTTCTTCCAATAAAAGAAAATATTTGTAAATCATGTTGTGCTCAATAAAAATGTATATAAGTTTATAACTGAAACTATTCACAAAATATAATGGTCTTCTACTAGCAGAATTTCAATATTATAGTTTTTCAATTATATTCTAAATAAAAACAATGAAAAATCAATTCAAATAATTCAGAATAAGTGCTTTATTTTTTAAATACCACAAAAACTGAAACTATCATTTACATCAATGTTGTAATAGCAATAAAAATTAGAAATCAATTTGCTGTAACTCTTGAAAACACTGAGCATAAAACAAAATTAAAAGAACAAAAAAGAAAAACTAAGTACTTCTTTTAAATTGAAGATAATCTAACTGCTTGTGACATACCTACTTGCAGATGTACAAACAGTAGATGCATTCAAAACAGTGCAAGATTTATTTAGGACAATATTCCAACCAATCCCAATGTAGTTTTTAATTACCTGTGCAAGTTTATATAAAATCACAAAAGTAAATCTCTCCTAATATATAACCGGCTTATGTCAATTCAGAAAACTCCACACCAATATAATAACTGTGGAAATTGTGAGGTATGACTTGAGGGGGCACAAAAAGTAAAACCTAACATCAAAAGTGCATATACTTCAATGTAATTACAATCTTGTTATATAGTTCTACTTTTGTAAAAAAAAAAAATTCTTTTAAACTGTATATCTATAAGAAAAAGTAAATGTATCATTTCATATTTTTTTTGAATTTCAAATATATATACGTAATCTTCCTTTGTTTTTAATAAGTTCAAATGCGAATTAATAGTGGGGTAATTGGATTCTTTAAGATAGCTCTATCGAAGAGATGAATACAACATACTATATCTTCTTTAAGAAGTATGAGCTAATGATAGGCATTCCTTATATTGTTTTTTAATATCTTTAAGGAATGCTGTTCTTGTAAACAATGGCTTTGAAAAAGAAATTGCAGACTAAAATACATTACTAGAGGATAAAAAGGTCACCAAAACTATTCTTGTTTGCGAAATCAGGGAAAACCTTTTTGGAATTTATCTTGCTAGAAAAAATGCTACCAGTTTTCTTCCTCCTCCTTTTTTCTAATTATCACAATTAAACATCAGAAGATTTTTCCCAAATAAATACTGACGTAAATGTTGATTTCAAGGACAAACAACTTTTGTTAAGAGTCTATTTCTCAGGCATTTCACAATTTGTTGAGCTGGAAGCAGCACTGTTCTGGTGTGAATTGTCATTGGACTCCTGGGAAGTATTCCTTCTGGGAGAGTTTATTGGGACCTGAAGCTGACTGGTAGACGTAGGCTTAGCAGCATTTGGTGGTTTTGTAGAGGAATTAGATGGAAGTCTATGACGATTACTCTCCTCACCAGAAGTAGATGAATGTCTTTTTCTTCCAAATTCCTCACTAATAGGGGGCTGCAAATCATGAAAGACAACACAGTTGACAATTTTACTGGTTTTCCTCCCTTCAAACTATAAGGCCAGACTTTTCCAACACAGAGGGAAATTATGTTGGCAATTCAGTAGATTTTATCGGTATAACAAAAACTTAATAGTACCTTAAGGAATTAAACTTAAATTTCCTACCTACATCAGCTTACTAGTATTTTGCTGATTCTTTCACTCATCATATGTTTATTCAGCTTCTCCCGTATTTTCCTGCCTGAGCTACATGATAGGGCATAAGCATAAGGCTGGGTTCCCTGCCTCCAAGAAAATGTTTCAGCAAGGCCATTTTCCTCCTTTATTCAGCAGTGTCCCTTTCTCAACCCTGAACTCCTATCCTAGGCTTGTTCATGATGGGAATGTTTAAATAACAGATGAATAAAAGCAGCAGGGAGAAAAAACAGATGCCAAGTCAACTAGCCTTCAGCAAGTTTGAAGGTTTATCTAGGATTTCCATGATAAAGAGACTGAGAGTATTACAGATGGTACTAAATTTAAATATCTTCAAACATAAGTACCCATAAAGTTCCCAACTCCCCTCCAACTGCAAGCAGAAAGGGGGCAGTGAACAAGTATCTTGCATTCAGAAAAAGTCATCTTTTGGGTCTTTCCAGTTACAGGTTTGGAAGCCCAGAACTGTACACCACTGGACTAATATTTTTATTTGGAGGTAAGATAAGACAGTAACCTCTTTCTCCAACAGTCCACTGTACTTAAAAGAGAAGTTCTGCGTTCTTAGCTTCGGAGAGGGCAAGAGTTACGATTACAGAGCAGTGACATCTTTGTGACAGAACTGGTCTGGCTACTCTAGAAAAACAGCTCTTAATTTCAGAGACACAGGCTCTTCTATTATCTTCATCGCTGAAGCATCAACTCCATTTACACAAAACTACAAGACAATTTACAATACTAAGCAGAGATGGACCTAGCCTTCCTTTATGTCTCTTTTCAACTTTTTTATTTGTCCTCTTTTCTTATGTTTTTTTTGCTTCTCTTCTTTCTCCTTTTCCTTTATCTTCTTAAGTTCATCTTATTCTTTTTATTAATGTTTTCCTTTCCCTATTGAAATCAAATTGATTAAATCCTACTCTCTTGCCAGCACATAGCATTCTTGCCTTAATTTTATTATGCAGGAACCCTAAATCCATAACCGGTGCATGTTACAGAAATTATATGGATTTTAAAAAAACATTAAAAAGTGAAAAGTTTTCACACTGCTAGTGAGAAATTAGTAGCACATCCTTATAAAAGTTACTAAATCTATAAAATGTCAAATTATAGGGGTATATCAAAATCAAAGTGAACTGACAATTGCACTGTGGTTATACAAGATGTTAACATTTGAGAAATTTGAGTGAACAGAATATATGGGAATTCTCTGAACCATTTTTATACCTGTTTCAAAGTTTTATTTCAAAAGTGAAAAGTTAAATTTTCAAAATAAAAAGTTAAAAAATAAAAGTTGTAAAATTAAACTAAAGAAAGTCACTGATAAGAGATCAGAATATATGGGTAATAAAATAGAGAAAGGGACTGAAAACTTACGTCCACACGGAAGTCTTCTAACCTCTTAAAACTACAGAGGTATTCTTGAAGTTTCGGGTCAATAGACTGTGTTTTAGATTGAGAATATTTCAAATAAGCCCAAAACTTTTCTAGTCCATACAGCTGACCTAACAATAAAGAAGAACATATACTATAAATTATATAGAATTTAAAAAATGATCTATATTAAACATGATCCTACCAGCAATAAGCCATTTATCTTCCAATATATACTTAATCTAGATCTTGAGAATAAGACACGTAATAAATTAACAATAACAGCAGCTATTATAACATTTATTGAACATTTGTTATGTAACAGGTATTAAATGCCTTATTATGAATCAAATGAATTTGGGCCATATACAACCCAAAAGATAGGTGTGCTCTAATGTATATTACAGGTGAGAAAACTGAGCCTAGCAAGGTTAAGTAATTTACCCAAGGTCACGTAGCTATTAAGTAATGAAATGGGATTCAGCCTAGGGATCTGGCCCAGAACCTGAACTCTTAACCACTGTGCTCTTCTGCTTTTCCAAGCATAACTGCTGATGTTACACAGAATTTTCATGTAATAGAACATCAGTGAGTAGCCATGTTTGTCAAGGAAATAATGATAAAATACACCTCCATAAAGGAAATACTGGAGAGTAGTTATTTTCCAATACCTCACAGAAAGGACCTTCTTACTAAATGGTGCCCCATCCTTCATCAAGAACCATAATAGTGGCATGAAGGTCTTAAATTAAGGTTTGCCCTGAAGAAAACAACTATGAACTCCCTCTCTACTTATTGACAGACTCAGGTTTACAATTTCCAAATAGAATAAGTTTTTTGTTATTGTTTATTTACCAGATTCATAGTCTTTTTTGGTTTCTTCTTGGAAATCCTTAAAAATTTCTTGTCTGAATTTTTTTTCCAGTCCATAACTATAAAACCTGAACAGACATTCTAACCCATACCTATAGAAAAGAAAATAAAAGGTATATAATAAAATTTTTGTTATAAGAATATAAATATAGTTAGTAGCATTGCCACAAGCAAATATGGCACAGTTAATCCGGACCAAAAAATCTCAGCAGGCAGATTTTTAACCGAGACAGTAGTTAGTGATCCACAGCTGGCGCCTCACTGTGTTTGTTGACTCAGCCATAGCACATCATGAAGGTGTACTGGGAACTTGCAGAATGAGAGGCTACCCAAGGGACACAGACAATTGGAATATAGCTTCTGTTGATGGGCAGAGTATCTCTCCCTGGTATTTCTGAAGAACTAACTGGCCAAAAGATTTAGTGACAAATTGGAAATGCTTTAGATTTTTTTCCAAACCAAAATTTATAATGGTGTGTTTGTACATGGTATTAAATACTTCTGAACATAATCTTCACTCTAGAAAGATAAAGACCATACTCTTATGCCCTGGACCCTGGGTATGGTTGACTCATTCAATTATAATGGTACAAACCTAATTAAATGGCTCCTAAGAGAGTCTCCCTGCTTTAGTTAAAAAGTATAATTAATAGCAAATATATTGCTAAAAAAGCTATAATTGCTACATAAATCAGAAAACAAATCTCCTTGTTTCTTCCTGTAACTATCTAGAGAACCTGGGACAAGTTCTGGACAGTGCATCAGCAAACTATATGGGCTCAACCTTCAACAAAAGGTGATAAGCGTGAGAGTAGACAAGGCCATTAAGACAGCAGTAGAAGTACCATGTCTAGCTGACTCAACTAGATGCCACAATGAAAAGACTCCTCAGTTAGAATCCTAAGTTATTCTGGCTGTCTCAGTGCGGGGGAGGTTACTTCTTCTTTGATTGGCTGCTATTCACAGGAAGCAGGGGGTCTATGTCTCTCTTTTGTAAACAGCTTATTTACAAGATGGAGAGTGGTGGTTTGTCCCAAAAGAATAAATAGATTTCTTGGCAAGCCACCAAGAGAAATGTAGAATTGCCAACTACACATCTACACTCTAACCTGAGCCCTTTGCTCCAGTAGCATTAAGTGATGCTATTAGTTGAGCTTGTAAGACTGAAGGCTAAGGACAATAAGGACTAAAGGAATGACAGCTCAGAATGACAAACTTGACTTGACACTCCTATTCTGGGATCATACTATACTGATATCAGTGGTTCTCAACCTTGACCACATACTAGAATCATCAGGGGAGATTTTAAAAAATACCCATGCCCAGTCTCTGTTCCAAACCACTGAAATCAGAATCTGTGGAGGGTGAGGTCTAGGGGTCTCCTTTCCTTTTCTCTCTCTCTTTCTGGAGAAAGAAGTTTTTAGTTTTTTGGTGTTTTTTTTTTTTGTGTGTGTGTGTGACAAGGTCTTGCTGTCTCCTGGGCTAGCATACAGTGGCATCCTCAAGATAGGAATGGCAAATTTTGTCTTTTGTGCCAACTCTGGTAAATTGGCAGTAGCTATTAAAGCCATGATAATCAGACAGAGTATAAATCCAAAAAATGTGGTAAGAAAGAACATAAAACAGTACTGGGATTGATTAGAGGTGTCAGTAATGGACAGAGGAGAAACAAATAGAGGTACACATGCCATGTAACTGCTGGACCTGGTCTAGATAAAGATTCTAGATAAAAATTAAAGAGGCTGGCCGGGCGCGGTGGTTCACGCCTGTAATCCTAGCATTCTGGGAGGCCGAGGCAGGTGGATCGCTCAAGGTCAGGAGTTTGAGACCAGCCTGAGCAAAAGCGAGACTCCGTCTCTACTAAAAAATAGAAAGAAATGATCTGGACAACTAAAAATATATATATATATAAAAATCAGCTGGGCATGGTGGCGCATGCCTGTAGTCCCAGCTACTCGGGAGGCTGAGGCAGAAGGATCGCTTGAACCCAGGAGTTTGAGGTTGCTGTGAGCTAGGCTGACGCCATGGCACTCTAGCCCTGGCAACAGAGCAAGACTCTGTCTCAAAAAAAAAAAAAAATTAAAGAGGCTTTGTTTTTATATAAGTCAGTACAAATATAAATTTTATTTTTTATCAGAAAAATTTATTTGCAGCACCTTGTATTCTTCGCAAAGATCACAATATCTGATTAATAATATATTCTTATTTGAGATTTATAAGAGAGATCCATTTTCAGAAGTTGGTAATATTATTGAATGGAAAACTATCTTTTTTCCCTTCTTTCCATCTCTTCTTCCTTTCTCCCTTTCCCCAAGAATAAACAGCCTGCATAAGTCCACTGTGTGTTGCTTTTCACCATCTTGGTCTGGCCTCACTCAGCCCTAGAGACACTCTCAAGACTTTCCCTGAACATTTCTGCAGGAAGTAAGGCCTAAGCTGGGACAAAAAGAACAGGAGTTAGCAAAACAGAGGGAGGAAGAAGAGAAGTAGAAGCAGAGGTAAGAATATGCACAGAAGTCCAAAGACTACAGAACTTGGCTGTTTCATAGAACATGTAGTTCAGTATCACTGTTGCCTAGAATAGAGGACTAGCGGAAAAAAATAATATTAGACAGGTGAGTCAAGCAGAGTATCATGAGAAGTCTTTTTTTTTTTTTCTTCAAGGCATCTTAATGACTGGTTTGACTCCAAACATTTATCAATTTGGGTATGCTTATGCACATGCAGGGGAACTCTGTAACGGTGGGAGCACAGGAGAGAAAAATCTTATACTTTGATTCAGTCCCTTATGCCAGCCCTCTAAGATGATTCCTAATGATCTTATCTCTTGCTTTCATGATTTTGTGTAGTTCCCTCCTACACTGTACTGGGGCTGGTCTGTATAGACAATCCAGTATGGCAGAAGTAATGGTATACCACTTCCAGGTATAGGTTATACAAGACACTGAGCCTTCCATCTTGAAAGCTCTCCTTCTTTCTCAAATTAGTCACTCAAGGTGAAGTCATGTTGTAAAGTGCCCTACGAGAAGGCCAGTGTGGTGAGGAACTGAAGCGTCCTGCCAATGGCCATGTGAATGAGATCTGTTAGCTCAGGTCAACTCTTCATTGACTTCAGCCCCATCCAACACCTTGACTGCAACCTCATGAGAGACTTTCAGCGAGAACCACCCAGCTAAGTGGTTCCTGGAGTCTCGACACTTAGAAACCGAACTAATAAATGTTTATTGTTTTAAACTTGTGAATTTTGGGACAATTTGCTATGCAGCAATAGAAAGCTAATACAGCTCTCCCCCCTCCAGTTATGTTATGCTACTTTCACAGTTCAAATTTGGGCTATTTCAGTACTAATTTTTTAAATTATTTTTTTAAAACTCCCTCCAAGCATAAAAATATTACAAAATATTTGACCTGTAATTTTCTTTTGCATCTTCCCACGCAAGTTGTCTAAATTCCTCATACATTTTTTTATTGAAGTGATCTCTGAGGAAAAAGGACCAGAAACGAAAGAGGGTATTCATTTCCTGGGACTGACCAATTCCCAAGCGTTTTCTGTCTGGAAAAAGTTAAAATAAAAAAACATTGTTTTATTAAACATACTTTTTAAAGTCAGGGTAACAGATATTTTGCATAACTTAAAATGAAGAAAGATCAAACATATTAATCCTCAAAATGTATTTGGGTTTCTTCTAAATACAGGACAAATGTTAATCCACTTTCTGACTCAATGCTCAAATTGCAAACATCTGTCAATAGTACCAAGAAGAATATATTAAATTTTGTTTGCTAATATATACATAAGCTTTAAAATACATGAATATATATAAACATATTTACTTAAGGTAATTATTTATAAGTCTAAAAAAATAAAATCTTAACCTGATATTAAATGATACAATTTGAATTTATTAGAATTACATCTTAATTTTAAATATAGCTGAATAAAGAATAAGATTCTTACCACTTAGGCATCTTCGACGATACTTGTGGTACACTTGTTGGGTAAAGCCATTTTCCTTTAAAAGTTCATGAGAAGGATGCTGGAACTTTGGGAATGAATGAGGAGTACATCCATAACTTCCTACTAGTGGTGCACCTTCTGAAGGTGAAGCATTTGAACCGCTGTTTGAGGAGGGGGAAAAAAGCCTTCAAACTGAAATATCACAAACCAAGTTTTTAAACCAATTTGTACTTCTTTTTTCATTACTGGGAGTCTGAGCAGAGGAAAAGACAGTAGCCTCTAAAACTCTCCTAAACTAATGACATACAGATCTACATATAAAGTGCTATTTATGTTCAACATACAGTTTACATAAATTCAGAAGTTGATAAACAAAAATGGTCACAAATTCTCAAACTAAAACAGTAAATAGAAGCAGATAACTAAATAGCTCATTCCTCTTCCAGATCCATTATTAATTTAGATAGTTACTATGGTACTGGGGAATTTTTGACTTATCTTGAGTAATTTAGGCTAACGATATAAACTGAATACATAGAAATGAGGGATAAAATCTGGCAAGAAGGCAACAATTTCATTATCTCAAAAATATACTGCCAATTCTACTTCTGAAATATGTCTTAAATCTTTTCCTTTTCACCTGCATTCCATTATTCAAATTTGGGCCTTCATCTCCTTTCACTTGAATTAATTGGTGTCCCTATTTTTCCAGTCTCCCTCCTCTATCCTGCCACCAAAGGGATCTTCCTAAGACATTAATCTAAATCAGCGGCTCTCAGAGTGTGCTCTGTGGATCCTTGGAAGGTTCCCAAGAACCTTTCAGAAAGTCTGCAAGGTCAAAACTATTTTCATACCAATACTACGACACTGTTCATCCTTTCCACTGTGTTGACATTGTACTGATGGCACAAAAGCAATGGTGTGTAAAACTGCTGATGTGAATTGAGGCTGTGGCACCAAACTTTACTTTCTAGTAATTGCATTCTTCACTGCTATATACTCACAATTTAAAAAAATGCCAGTTTCAACTTAAGAATGCCCTTGATAAAGCACAAAAATTAACTTTATAAAATTTTAATCCTTGAGTACATGTCTTTTGTGGGTAACAAAAATGTAATGGAAGCTTCAGTTTTGCAAAATAAAAATGTTCTGGAGATCTGTTTCACAACAGTGTGAATATACTGAACACTACTGAATTGTACACTTAAAAATGGTTGAGATGGTAAATTTTCTGTTATTTACCAAAAATTTTTTAAATGGGATGGAAGCACACACTTTTGTGATATATTAAAGTACAATGGTTGTTTTAAAGCAAAGCACTTGTGTGATTAAGTCGTGTGGTAAACTAGCTGCTTTTCTCATGGAGCATCGTTTTTAATTTAGCATCACTTTCAGAAGAACAACCAACAGACAAGGGTTACTCAGACTTTGTTATTTGTCAGATGTTTTCCTTGAAAATGAACAAAACAAGTCCTTAATGTCAAGAAAAACAACTGAGTATTTGTTTCCAATGATAAAATTTGAGATTTTAAGAAAAATGAGAATTTTGGAAACCTTGTATTTCTCACAATGAGCCCAATAGTTATCCCCAATACTTAAAGACTTTTCTTAGGAAATCAGTGGTGAATTTTTTTTAGGAGTTTGTGTGTGTACAAGTGTGGTAAAATATACCTAACATAATATTAATACTTATCATTTTAAACATTATTCATAAGTGTATAATTCATTGGCATTAAACACATTCACAACATGATGTAACCATCACCACTATCTAAACTCAAAACTTCTTTATCATCCTCAACAAAACCTGTATCTACTAAACAGTAACTACACTTTTATCCCTTCCCACATCCTCTTTGTAAATTCTAGTCTACTTTCTGTCTCTATGAATTTGACTGTTCGAGGTACTTTGTATAAGTGGAATCATACAATAATTATCCTTCTGTGTTTAGTTTATATCACTAATCACAATATTTTCACAGTCCATCCACGTTATAGTATTATCAATATTTCATTCCTTTCTATGGTTGAATATTTATATTTCATTGTGTGTATATGCCACATTGTATTTATCCAGTCATTTGTTGCTGTTCCCACCTTTTGGCTATTACGAATAATGCTGCTATGATCATGGGCATACAAATATCTGTTTGAGTCCCTGTTTTCAAAAACTTTTGGATATATAGCAGAAAGTAGTATAACTGGGTCATATGGTAATTCCATAGTATGTTTTAACATTTTAAGGAAATGCCAAACTGTTTTCCACAGCAGCTGTAGCATTCATATTCCCACCAGCAACACACAAGGATTCCAATTTTTCCACATCCTCACATTTATTTTCAGGGTTTCTTTTTTATTACACATGTCTATATTAGCTCAGGCTGCCATAACAAGATAGTACAGACTGAGTAGCTTAAAGAAGAGAGTTTTATTTCCTCACAGTTCTGGAGGCCAGAAGTCCAAGATCATTATGTCAAAAGGGTTGGTTTCCAGTAAGTCCTCTCTTCCTGACTTGTAGAGAGCCACCTTCTTGCTGTGTCCTCACATGGCCTGTCTTCTGTGCAGGCACAAAGAGAGATCTCTCTGGTGTCTCTTCCTCTTCTTATAAAGACACAAGTCGTATCCCATTAGGACCTGACTTGTATGACCTCTTTTAACCTTATTACTTCCTTAAAGGCCCTGTCTTCAAATACAGTCACATCTGGGGTTAGGGCTTCAACACATGGATTTTGGAAGGGGGAACACAATTCAGTTCATAACACCGTCCTAGTGGGTGTAAAGTGGTATCTCATTGTGGTTTTCCGAACTTGTGTTTCTCTGTGGTCCATTATGTTGAGCATCTTTTTATGCGTCATTTGTATATTTTCTTTGGAAAAATGTTTATTGATGTCCTTTGCATAATTTAAAATTAACATGGTTGTTGTTGAGTGGTAAGAGTTCTTTATCTATTCTGGATTTAAATTCCTTACCAAAGATATGACTTGTCAATATTTTTTCTCATTCAGTAGGTTGTACTTCTTATTGATAGTATCCTTTGATGCACAGATGTTCATAATTTTTATGAAGTTTATTTTTCTATTTTTTTCTTTTGTTTACTTTGCTTTTGGTGTCACATCCATAAAATTGATGCAAAATACAATGTCATGAAATTGTCCTATGTTTTCTTCTAAGAGTTTTATAGTTTTAGCTCTTAAGTTTAGGTTTTTAATCCACTTTGAGTTAAGTTTTTGTATATGGTATATGGTAAGGGTCTACCTTCATTCTTCTACATGTGGATATCCAGTTTTCTCAGCATCATTAGTTGAAAAATGGTTCTTTACCCATTGAATGATCTTGGCACCCTAGTTAAAAAGAAATTGACCATATTTGTGAAAACTTATTTCTGGACCCTCTACCTCTATTCTCTTCCATTTGGACTGTATGTCTGTCCTTATGTCAGTGCCATACTATTTTAATTACTATAATTTTGTAGTAATTTTCAAAGTCAGAAAGGATTAGCCCTCCAACTGTATTTTCAAAATTGTTTTGTCTATTCAAAAGCCATTTACAATTACATATGAATTTGAAGGTTGGCTCTTGCATTTCTGTAAAAAAAGGCTGTGTGGAATATTGACAGGAATTTGTGCTGAACCTACAGATTGCTTTGGATGGTACTACAGTTTGGATGTTTGCTCCTCCAAATCTCATGACAAAATTTGATCCCAATGTTGCATTTCGGGCCTAACAGGAGGTATTTTGGGTCATGGGGGAAGATCCCTCATGAATGGATTAATGCCCCACCAAGGGGTGGGGAGAGTGAGTGATTTCTTATTCTATTAGTTCCCATGAAAGCTGGTTGTTATAAAGAGGCTGGCACCTCTCCCCTCTCTTTCCTCCTCTGTTGCCATGTGATCTCTGCACAGGCTGGCTCCCCTTTGCCTTCCACCATTAGTGGAAGCAGCCTGAGGCCTCAACAGAAGTTGAGATGCTGGCATAATGCTTCTTGTACAGCCTGCAGAACTGTGAGCCAAATAAACCTCTTTTCCTTATAAGTTACCCAGCCTCAAGTATTCCTTTACAGCAACCCAAAAACGAGCCAAGACAGATAGAATTGATGTCTTAACAATATTATGTCTTCCTCTTCATGAATACAAGATGTCTTTTCATTTATTTAGGTCTTCCATAATTTCTTCATCAATGTTTTGTAGTTTTCAGTGTACAAGTCTTTCAACTTCTTCGTTAGGTTTATTTCTAAATATTTAATTCTTTTAGATGCTAATGTAAATGTAACTGATTTGTTAATTTTCCTTTTAGATTGTTTGCTGCTGATATATAGAAACACAATTGATTTTTGTGTAATTTTATACTCTGCAACTTTGCTGGATTTGTTTATTAGCTTTAATAATTTTTTATGGACTCTGGGATTTTCTATATATAGGATCATGTTATTTGTGAACAGACATAGTTTTACATCTTCCTTTCCAAGCCAATGTTTTTTGTTTTTTATTCTTGTCTACTAGCTTTTCCTAGAACTTCCTGTACAACAGTGAACAGCAATGGAGAGTGTAGACATACTCATCTTGCTCCTCATCTTATGGAAAAAGCTTTCAGTCTTTCATGATTGAGCATGATGTTAGCCATGGGTTTCTCATAAATACTTTTTTTTTTTTATCATCTTGAGGTATTTGCCCTCTCTTCCTAGTTTTCTGAGAGTTTTTAATCATGGAAGAATGTTAGATATTGTCACAGCCCTCCTCTGTGTCAATTGAGATGGTCATGTGGTTTTTTCCCCTTAGTTTTATTAGTATCATTTACTGATTTTCTTATGTTGAATAAATCTTGTGTTACTGGGATAAATCCCACTTGGTCATGGCGAATAATCCTTTTGATATGTTATTTGATTTGATTTGCTAATATTTTGTTGAGGACTTGTGCATCTATATTAAAAAGAAATATTGGTCTGTATTGTGGTATCTTTATCTGGTTTTGGTATCAGGGTAATGTTGGTTTCACGGAATACATTAGAAAGTGTTTCTTCATCTTCAATTTTTTGGAAGAGTTGAGAAGGATTGGTGTAAATTCTTTAAATGTGTGGTAGAATTCACAGGTGAAGCCATTTAGTCTAGAACATTTCTCTGCTGGGAAGTTTTTGGTTACTGATTCAATCTATTTACTTATTATAGGTCAGTTGAGATTTTCTATTTCTTCTTGACTCAGTTTAGGTGTGTTTCAAAGAATCTGTAAATTTCTTTTGGGTTATCTATTTTGTTGACACAGAATTGTTCACAGTGTTTTCTTATGCTTTTTATCTCTGTAAAGTCAATAGTAATGTCCCCATTTTTATTTCTTATTTTAGTTATTTTCATCTTCTCTTTTTTCTTTGTCTAAAGTTTTGTCAATTTTGTTGATCTTTTCAAAGAATCAACTTTTAATTTCTTTTTATTTTCTTTATTATATTTCTATTCTCTATTTTGTTGATCATTGCTCTAATCTTCATTATTTCCTTCCATTTGCTAAGTCTAGGTTTAGTTTGCTGCCCCCCGCTCTCCCAGTTCCTTAAAGTATAAAGCTAGGATAACTGATTTGTAATATTTTTTCTTTTTAAATGTGGGCATTTACAGTTACAAATTTCCCTGCCTCTGCATGGGATAAATAGTTTCATTCATTCATTCATTCATTTACTGACTGCAAAGTATATCAGGTACTGAGAGGTTCTTCACACTGAAGAACTTACTGTCCAAAGAAGACATAGAGAACCATTTAAATAATGCATGTAAAATATTGAGTATGGTGCCAGAACATTTATTGAAAGCATGTAATAAGTGTTAGCTAGCATTAAATAAGTTTCCACAACAAATGAATATACTTCTACTGACATATGGTATCACAGAGAGCCAGAAGCAAGCAAAGAAGGGAAGCAAAATGAGGACTACCAGAAATTTGGAACAGTTTTCAAAAAAAGGAGCAGTAAGAGATAAAGGAAAGCGAAGTAAAGAATTCCTCAATCAGAAGGAAAGAAATCAGATAAAATTCATATTGCATACTTAGATTAGTAAAAGAATTGCAAATAACACTGGAGCCCTAACTACAATTAGAGAACATGAATCTATGTTAATAATACCAATCGGCCCAGGACTTACTTTAGCAACATTCAGTAGATGGTGAGCAAATATAACGGAAAAAGAGCTTTGTTTACTCAGTTTGGGATTTGGCAAGATGGAAACAAAAAAAAAATTAAGTCTAGGAGTAAGAATTTAGAATTCTTACAAAAACTTATGAGACACACAGAAAGAAAACAAAACTCAAGAGATAATATAAAAAACAGAACCAGACTTAACAGCTAACCCTGTGATTAGCACGATAACAGAATAGACTTTAAAATAACTGATTAATATGTTGAAGAATCTAATGAAAAAGGTAAAAAACATGCATGAATAGATGGAGAATTTCAGCAGAAAAACAGAAAACTATATTTAAAAAGTCAAATGGCAATGCAAAATAATACAAAACACAATTGTCGGAAATGAATAATTCCTTTGACATGCTTATTAGAAAACTGGACACAGCTGAGGAAAGAATCATTAAGCCTGAATATACGTCAATTAAGATGATTCAAAGTGAAATAACTAAAAAAAAAGGTAGGAAAAAAAACCAGATCAGAGCACCCAACAAGCTATGAGTATTATCAAATGGTCTAACATATGTGTAATTTGAAATCCAGGAAAAAAAAAAGTCAGAAAAATTTATGAAGACATAAGAGACAAAAATTTTCCTAACTGAATTTAAAAAACCAATAAATTTAAAACTATCAGAGAAGCACAGCAGGATAAATACTTCACATGTATGTGTATTAACAACAGACATATAGGCCCAGCATGGTTGCTCACAACTGTAATGCCAGCACTTCGGGAGGCCGAGGCAGGAGGACTGCTTTAGACCAGGAATCAAGACCAGCCTGGGCAACACAGTCTCCACAAAAAATTTAAAAATCAGCTGAGCATAATGGTGCATGCCTGTAGGCCCAGCTACTCAAGTGGCTAAGGTAGGAAAATCGCTGGAGCTCCGGAGTTTGAGGTTGCTGTGAACTATGTTGATGCCACTTTACTCCAGCCTAGGTGACAGAATGAGTCCCTCTTGTAAAAAAAAAAACAAAACAACAATATATATATATATATCTGTTAAGAACCTACTAAACATAATTTCCAGATTCTTAAAGGCATTAAGTAGGCTCTTAATAGATATATATGAAAGAAATTAATATACAAAACCATCCACTCAAACTATATATGTGTCTGTGAGTATATATGTATATATACATGTATATATATACACATATGTATACATAACTATCTAAAGAAAAATAATAACAAAGCATAGCACAAAGTATGGAGGTAAGTAATGGAAGTTTAAAGTTGTAAGGTTCTTATACTATCCATGAGTGGTATAATATTATTTGAAAGTGATAAGTCAAAATTCATTCAGATGGTCCCTACTTACATGGTTTGACTTAATGGCTTTTCAACTTTACGGTATTGTGAAAAGAATATGCATTCAGTAGATTCAGTAGAAACCATACTTCTAGTACTCCACAACTACTTTGTTTTTCACTTTCAGTACAGTATTCAATAAACTACATGAGATATTCAACACTTTATAGTAAAATAGGGTTTATGTTAGACGATTTTGCCCAACTATAGGCTAATTAATGTAAGTGTTCCAAGCACATTTAAGGTAGGCTAGGCTAAGCTATGATGTTCAGTTAGGTGTATTAAATGCATTTTTTACTTAAAATATTTTCAACTTATGTGGGGTTTATCAGGACGTAATAGCATAATGAGTCAAGGAACATCTGTATTACACAGGCATATCTTGGAGATATTGTAGGTCATTTCCAGATCTCCACAATAAAGTGAGTCACATATATTTTTTTGTTTCCCAGGGCATATAAAAGTTATATTTACACTATACTATATAGTCTATTAAGTGTGTGATAGCATTATATCTTTTAAAATAGGTATATAACTTAATTTAAAAATACTTTACTGTGATGGGTGACATCACCAAAATGGCAGAATAGGAGCCATCTGGCTTTCACCAAGAGAAAACCAAAACCAAATATCCACCACCAAGATTATCACCACCAATATCTCAAAACTCAAAGCAGAAGCTAAGAGAATTCCCTGAGCCACAGAGAAGTGAAAAACTCCAAGTAAACATTAAGAGACTTCTCAATCCACGATGCCCCTCCCCTAATCTGCCAGGCATGGTGAGTGGAAAATTCCTCCCAGGTTCATAGTTTCTTCACTGGAAAAAGTGAGACCAAGATGGACAGTCAGCTTCCCTGACATCTTGGGCTCCCTTGCAGGAAAACTGTTCCTGCCTCAAGCCACAGGAAGCATCCTGAGGGCCTATAAGAAGAAAAAACCCCCTGAGGGCAGCTAGAGAAAAGAGAGGAAGCAGAAATAGAAAATCCAGCCCATGAAACTCTCCTCTTTAACTCACCAAAAGGAGATGCCAAAGGAGTGGTTGCTCAGCAGGACCACAGTATAGGAGGCATGTTCCACAGGTCTGCTGGCGCCATTCCCTAGCAAGGTTTCCCACATAGTTGGGATGTCCCCTATGGCTGCCGTCCCCAATCCCTGGGCCACAGACCGGGCGCAGACCTCCACTCTCCTCCCGACCGTGTAGAAAACTGGGATAGGGGACACCGCAGGAGGTGAGCAGCCGGCGAGCCAGCAAAATTTCATCTATATTTCCGGCCACTCCCCATTGTTTGCATCACCGTCTGAGTGCTGTCACCCCTTCCCCCCATCTGTGGAAAAATCGGCTTCCATGAAATTGGTCCCTGGTGCCAAAAAGGCTGGGGACGGCTGCCCTATGGGAAGCCCCACAATATGGATGGACAGTACTCCAGGGTTTGCAAGAGCTGAGGCAAATCTGGGCTTATGGCGCCATCTAGTGCCAAAAAGGAGGCAGTGATCTGGTATATAAAGGGTACTCACAGGCAACTGCAAAGAATCTCTAAGCAAACATACCCCAGAAGGACCAAAACAAGAAAGACAGTAAAGACTGAAATAAATAACTAATCCTTCAGTGTGAAGCCATATACATGCATCCACAAGAAAGAACAACAAATTGAGAATCATGAACTTTCCAAACAAATAAAGCAAGAAGGCAGTGACAGACCCTAACAAGACAACGATTATGTGAGCTCTTGGATCAAGAATTCAAAACAGCTCTAAAGAAACACAGCTAACTCCAAGATAATACAGAAAAGCAATTCAGAAATTTATCAGAGAACTTTAACAAAGGGACTGAAATAATTTTTTAAAAATCAAACAGAAATCTGGGAACTCAGAAATATATTTGCTGCACTGAAAAACGGAGTAGAGGCTCCTAAGAGCAAAATAGATCAAGTACAAGAAACCATCAGTGAGCTCAAAGACAGGATATTGGAAAATATAGTTAGAGAAGAAAAAAGAAAAAATAATGAAAAGGGATGAAGAATGCCTGCAAGTTATAGAGTATAATCTCAAAAGAACAAATTTAAGAGTCACTGGTGTTCAAGAAAGAGTTGAGAAAAAGCAAGGAGTAGAAAGCTTATTCAAAGAAATAATAACAGAAAACCTTCCAAACCTAGAAAAAAGTATAAATATCCAGGTACAGGAAGGTCAGAGATCACCAAACAGATTCAACCCAAATAAGACTACCCCAAGGCATATAATAATAAAACTCTGAGAGGTCAAGGACAAGAATAGATTCTAAAAGCAGAAAGAAAAAAGTAGCTAATAACATAAAAGAGAAGTACAGACTTCTCAGCAGAAACCCTATAGGCCAAGGAGTGAGATGGCATATTCAAAGTGCTGGGAGAAGTGGGCTGTGGTGGGGGAGGAGGGGAGGAGTGGCAACCAAGCATACTGTATCCAGCAAAGTTGTCCTTCAAACATGGAGAAATAAAATCTTTCCTAGACAAATAAAAGCTGAGGGATTCATCACCACTAAACCAGTATTCTAAGAAATATTAAATGGAGTTCTTCAATCTGAAAGAAAAAAATGTTAATGTGCAAAAAAAAAAAAAATCAAAGGTAAAAAAAAACTTACTGGCAAAAGTAAATAGATCAGAATACTCTGATGCTGGTAATTGTTATGTGTAATCCACTAATATGTCTAGTATGAAGATTAAAAGACAAATCTACCAAATAAATAACTATAACAACTTGTTAAGAGATATGGAATGTAAATAGATGTAAATTGAGACACCAAATAGTCAAAATGCAAAATGTATGGAGTTAAAGTAGAGATTTTAGTTTTTCCTTTGTTTCTTCTTTTCATTTCTTTGTGATCAAAGTTAAGTTGACATCTGTTTAACTTTTTATTTCCCTGTTTTTCATAAGCCTCATGGTAAACAAGAATCAAAAGCTCATAATAGATACACTAAAAACAAAAAGCAACAAATTAAAACATATTCCCAGAGAAAATCACTTAATCACAAAGGAAGGGAGTAAGAAAGGAAGAGAGGAGTTACAAAACAACCAGAAAACCAGTACAAAATACTAAGCAGTAAATCCATACCCATCAATAAAAATATTGAATGTAAATGAACTAAATTCTCCAATTAAAAGACATAGGATAGCTGAATGAATTTAAAAAAATAAGATGCAACTATATGCTGCTTATAAGAAACGCACTTCAACTATAAAGACATACATAGACTGAAAGTGAAGGGATAGAAAAAGATACTCCACGTAAACGAAAACCAAAAAGGAAGGGATATCTATACTTACACCAGATAAAATAGACTTCAAGTTAAAGACTGCAAAAAAAGCCTGAGAAGGTATCTATTAATATATAATGATAAAGGGGTCAATTCAGCAAGAAGATGTAACAGTTATACATATATATGCACCCAACATCGGAGTATCCAAATATATGAAGAAAACATTAATATATCTAAAGGGAGAGACAGACTATAATACAATAATAGTAGGGGACTTCAACATCCCCCTTTCAGTAATGGACAGATCATCCAGACAGAAAATCAATAAAGAAACACTGAAGTTAAACTATACTCTAGGAAAAATGGACCTAACTGAGATTTACAGAACATTTCATCCAACTGCTGCAGATTACACAGTCTTCTCGTTAGCATATGAAACATTCTCCAGGATAAACCATATGTTAGGCCACAAAACATACCTCAACAAATTCAAATTCTTTCCTTAAATCTCATGAACCAACCTCTGCTAGTTTTTAACTTTTCTTCTGCAGCTTCCTCACCTCTCTCGGCCTTCACAGAATTGAAGAGAGTTAGGGCCTGGTTCTTGATTAGGCTTTGGCTTAAGGAAATGTTGTGGCTGATTTGATTTTCTATCCAGAACACTCAAAACTTTTTCCATATCAGCAAAAAGGTTGTTTCACTTTCTTATCACTTGTGTGCTCACTTTAGTAGCATTTTTTTTTTTTTTTTTTGAGACAGAGTCTCACTTGGTTGCCTGGGCTAGAGTGAGTACCATGGCATCAGTCCAGCTCACAGCAACCTCAAACTCCTGGGCTCAAGCAATCCTACTGCCTCAGCCTCCCGAGTAGCTGGGACTACAGGCATGTGCCACCATGCCCGGCTAATTTTTTCTATATATTTTTAACTGTCCAATTAATTTCTTTCTATTTTTGGTAGAGACGGGGTCTCGCTCTTGCTCAGGCTGGTCTCGAACTCCTGAGCTCAGAACGATCCGCCCGCCTCGGCCTCCCAGAGTGCTAGGATTACAGGCGTGAGCCACCGCGCC
>CAUYSK010026203.1:0-14338 GCA_963575035.1 Avahi laniger
GGTGGCTCACGCCTGTAATCCTAGCTCTCTGGGAGGCCGAGGCCGGTGGACTGTTTGAGCTCAGGAGTTCGAAACCAGCCTGAGCAAGAGCGAGACCCCGTCTCTACTAAAAATAGAAAGAAATTAATTGGACAACTAAAAATATATAGAAAAAACTAGCCAGGCATGGTGGCGCATGCCTATAGTCCCAGCTACTGGGGAGGCTGAGGCAGGAGGATCGCTTGAGCCCAGGGGTTTGAGGTTGCTGTGAGCTAAGATGATGCCATGGCACTCTAGCCCGTGCACCACAGTGAGACTGTCTCAAAAAAAAAAGGCAATAAAAAAACCCCAAAACAAACAAAAAAAAACCTTTAAAGGATGTCTACCTCTTGCCCATATTAAGGATGCCACCTGCAGTACCCATATTAAACCAGAAGAGGGCACTAACACATCCAATGGTAATCTGAGACCAAGGAAAAACAAACCAGTAACAATTCAAGCAGGAATAGCAATAAACCTTGTTGATTCCCTACCCATTTACTTTATTACTGAATTTGGGAAAAGCTCTTGGTTTGATTCTAACTTCAGCAATTCCCAAAAGTCAAGTGACTTTCTCTCCCAAGTATATACCTCAAAGCTATAAAAGAAAGGGTGTTTGGTTTTTTTTTTTTTTTTAACTTTTTAACTAAAAAAATTTTTTTAAGAGACAGGGTCTCGCTGTGTAACCCAGGCTGGAGCACAATGGTGTGATCATAGCTCACTGTAAACTCGAACTCCTGGACTCAAGCGATCTTCCAGGCTCAGCCTCCCAAGTAGCTGGGACTATAGATATGCACCACCATACCTAGCTACATCTTTTAATTTTTTGTAGAGATGGGGGGGCCTCACTATGTTGCCAAGCTGGTTTTGAACTCCTAGCCTCAACAGATCCTCCTACCTTGTGGCCTCCCATAGTGCTGGGATTATAGGCATGAGCCACTGAGTCTGGCCAGAAAGGCTGTTTAAATGTTTATTCTGAAAAGGAGTAAATGCGAACGAAATTTCAATGTTTAGCAGCCTATCGGATTTAACTTCATTTTAAAAGAATAAAACTCCAGTTCAAGGATCCGTCCAATAATTCTATCCTCTTTGCAATGGTTTTTCAGAATTTGTCAATATATGACACACCTCTAAGAATAAACATGCCAGAACTTAAAAAAAAAAAAACAAAAAAGGCTAGGTTCTATGACAACAAAAAAGAAACTGTTCATTAATAAAGAGGAAAGAGGCAGTTAAGCTTTTTTATATGAGCAATTAATCATGTAAAGAAAAAGATGTAGATATTTTCACATGGATTATTTCTTTTCTTTGGTTACTTTTACATGAATAGTTGTAATAAATGGAGCCAGCCACTTTTTGAGTTGCAAAAGACATCAGATGATATGTTTACAGACTCAGATCCAAATTTTGTGGCTACTGAAATGGGTTAATAGTCTGCTTTGCTACAG
This sequence comes from Avahi laniger, assembly GCA_963575035.1. Lineage (NCBI taxonomy): Eukaryota > Metazoa > Chordata > Mammalia > Primates > Indriidae > Avahi > Avahi laniger. The sequence continues at coordinate 1,467 of CAUYSK010026203.1, forward strand.
ATTTACCCTTAACCAAAGAAATTCTCTTTCAAATGGCACAGAAGGATCATTGACAGAATACAAAGCTGTTACTGTTAAAGACAGACACACATGCTTTTGGCTATGGACAAGCCTGGCAACAGGCCAGAGAAATTTGTAGGAACTCCTTTCAAACTAACATTCTTCTCACACTCTTGAGAAAAAACAGTTTTTCGTTCATTAAAATAACCTATCATCCCCTTTGCCCTCAATTTCAGATTTATAAAACCCGGAAAACAAAATGGCATTGTCTACCCTCAAGTGAATAGCTGGGTGGATCTAAAAATGTGAACTTTGACCTTAGTTATCTAAAGAACATAATTAAGATAACAAATGCAATGCTGAATCATGATAGAATGGATAAAGACACAAAACTCTGGCTTTAGTTTTCTTTTTCCCTACTAGATCCAGCTGGTTCTTTGAACATGCTGGACAACTACTAAATTCTCCCATTAATAAACAACGTAGATTTAAGTCTCCAAAAGACATAAGCTCTGATCTAAACTTAAACACTAGTTAATTGCTAACAGTTGTGAAAGCCCAATCAAATTTAAAACACAAGTTAATGCCCTTTGCACATATTTATTTCTAAGCAATACTCTATACTTGTCAGGTTATGCCAACGTATTTCCCCTATGGTTGTGATACACTCGAACTTGTATGCTGCTCTGACACTCTGTTAAAGTAACGCAGGTAAATGACATGGTTTGAAACTGTAAGAACATATGACATAAAACTGATTCTTTTCTTCTAAAAAAACTGACAGTCTCTAAAATCTTTATCAGTAATTAACAAAAGAAAATTTAGAAGTGAAAGTGTTAGGTAATGCATACTTGATTTGAGATCTTATTCTCTCCATCTCCCTAGCAGCTCTATTTAGTGTTTCCCCCACGGACCAGCTTCCCCCGGCCCTGTTTTATTTCCCCCAACGTACAGCAAAGTTGAAAAGAGTTTAGAGTGAATACTCATATAAGCACCATCGAGATTTTACCATAATATCTTATTTTTATTGTGGTAAAATATACATAACATTTATTATCTTGGCCATTTTTTAAGTATACAGTTCAGAAGCATTAAGTATATCCATACTGTTATACAACCATCACCACTATCCTTAATGTTTTCCCGTACATATCTGTCCCTCTGTACACTAATGGTTTTATGCATTTCAAAGTAAATTATACATATCAGAAAACCTACTTTAGCTTGCATATCATTACTAACATTCAATATTTTAGTGTTTTTCTTTTGATATAAAATTATATACAATAACTGCATGATACATATAGTCAGAGTCTGACACACATATACACCTATGTAATTCCATAAAACTACACAGAACATTACCATCATCCCAAAGAGTTCCCTTATGCTCCTTCCTACTCAACACCCCAGAAACAACCTCTGCTCTGATTTTTTCCCTACACACAGTAGTTTCTTGTTCTATAATTTCACATAAATGGAATCATGAAGTATGAATTTTTGTACTGCTTCTTTTACTAGGTATAATTTCTGAGATTCATCCATATTGATACAAGTATTAAAGGACAGCTATATCATGGGTTATCTATTTCTTCACTGATGGACAACTGTTTCCAGCTTTGGGCTATTATGAATAAAACCGCTATGAATATTTACAAGTATTTGTGTGAAAACATGTTTTCATTTCTCCGCAGAGTTGCTAGGGACAGGCGAATGTCAAGTTTTCTGATAAATTGCTCAACGTTTCTCCAACGTTTGTACATTTGTACAATCTTACATTTTTACCAACAGTTGATGAGAGTTCCAGTTACTCCACAACCTCACCTACATTAGGTGTCATCAGTCTTTAATTTTAACCATTTGGGTGGATGGGTGGTGATATGTTAATTTTAATCATGTGAAGACTCCAGATGTTGAACACATTTTCATTGGATTATTGGTCATTTGTACATCTTTTGAGAAGTGTCAGAATCTTTCCTGCCCAAATACTTTTATTGGGTTGTTTGCTCTTTTATTGTTGAAATGTAGTTTATACTTCATCTAGGATACTAGTCTATCAGATACACATTTTGCAAATGTTTTCTCCCAGTCAGTGGCCTGGTTATTTATTAATGGTGTCTTTTAATGAGCAGAAGTTTTTATTTTGATGAAGTCTAACTTATCAATTTTTAATTTTATGGTTAGTGCATTCTGTGACCTAAGAAACCTTTACCTATTCCCATGTCATGAAGATATTCTCCTATGCTTTAATAAGTTTTTTGGTTTTAGTTTTTATGTTCAAGGTTCTGATTCATTTTAAATTAATTTGTACATACTGTGTGAAGTTGGGGTTGTGGTGGGCAGAATTCTAACATGGCTCCCAAGACTCTTGCCCCTGTTGCACATACCCGGTATAATACTTCCCCCTCCTCCCAAATGTAAGCAGAACCTGTGAATATGATGCGATAGTCACTCCTGTTTTTGCATTTGAGTTATACAGTCGTTTCTCAGTATCCGAAAGGTGTTGGTTCTAGGACCTCTGAGGATACCAAAATCCATGGAAGCCCAAGTCCCTTATATAAACTGGCACAGTATTTGCATATAACCTATGTACATCCATTTATATACTTTAAATCATCTCCAGACAACTTATAACACCTAACACAATGTAAATGCTCTATAGTTATTCATTTTTTATTCTGACTTTTTTTTTTGACACAGGGTCTCACTTCTGTCACTCTATCTAGAGGGCATTGGTGTCAGCCTAGCTCACTGCAACCTCAAACTCCTGAGCTCAAGCAATCCTCCTGCCTCAGACTCCCAAGTAGCTGGGACTATAGGCGTGTGCCACTACACATGGCTAATTTTCCAATCTTTTTTTGTAGAGATGGGGTCTCGCTCTTGCTCTGACTGGTCTCGAATTCCTGGTCTCAAGCAATCCTCCACGCCTCAGCCTCCTAAATTTCCAAATATTTTCGATCTAAGATTGTTTGAACCTCTGGATGCAGAACATGTGGCTATGGAGGGCCGACTGTATAAGCTTCTCCTGATGGCTTTGAAGAAGCAAGCAACCATGTTGTGAGAAGGCCGTGAGGTTAGGACTTGAGAGCAGCCCCTAGGAAATTGAGTGTGACCCTCCAGCCAAGAGCCAGTAAGCAGGAAAGTGGATATCTCATCCTACCACCTCCAAGAATTGAATTCTGTCAACAAGTCAGCTTGGAAAGAGGTCCCAAGTCTCAGATGAAATCACAACCCTCCAACTTGGAGAGCAACTAGAAAAACAGTTCACATACCTGTAAGTGAAACTGATAAGCAGTGGCACCCTGACCCTAGGGAAATATGTGCATATGAGTAGACACAGACAAATATAAGAGTGTTAACTTTAGCACTATATGTAACAGTAAAAAATAGAAAATAACTCAAAACTGTAACAAAAGGGAAATAATAATATATTCATACAGTGGATTACTACATAGCTGTTAAAATGAATGTGTATATATATATTTTTCAACCTAGCACAATGATCTAGGAGAATTATATATATTTCAACATGAAAGAAGTTTAAAAACCTAATATTGAATGAAAAATACTGTATAACAAACATGATAATATGAATAAAAGGTCAAAAAACACAAAATACTATAACACACATTTATTTAAAATAAACTGGAAGGCTGTACGAGGTCTATGATGGTGGTTACCTCTGGGGAAGGGGAGAAGAAGGGAGTGGGCAAGGTGAATCAAACAGTCTTTCAGTTTGGAAACAAATATGATCATCAATGTTAACAATTAAGAGAAGGTTAATTCTATATGTAGAAATATGGGTCTATGACTTTGTACTTTTTTATATTTTTACATTTCTTAAAAAAAACCCCCACCTATAACAACTTCAATGACTGTGTCACATTCTATTGCAGTTATGTCATGACATATTCAACCAATCTTTAACCGTTCAGACACTGAGGTATCTGCCACTATCATAAACAGTGCTACAATAAACATCTTTGTAGTTATTTTTGCACATAATTTTTTTTGGATAAATTCCTAGAAACAAAATTGCTAGGGCAATTCTAGGTCTTTGTTACATATTGCCAAACTGCCTTCCAGAAAGGTTGTAATAATTTACACACCTGTCACCAAGCTATATGCCTGCCCATTTCCCTGCATTCTTGCCAATCTAGGTAAAAAGACACAAAAACTATCTCCAGCAAATTAGGTATGCGAGGCACGGATCTAATTTTTCCCCAAACTATTACAGTCTATCATACCATAATTACTAAAGGCTTCATTATGAACTGGTACATAATATACTATAAAACAGCAAAAGAAAACAGTATGCCATTAACTTTTTTCATTGCTTCTTTTACCTATTTTTCCCAACAATGTTAGGAAGGACATAATTATAGAACTGTTTTTATTTTAAGAGAGACTATTCAGATACACCTATTTAAAACTGATGCATTTAGAGACTGATGCATTTTATTGAAATGGTTTACATTTAAAAATATTTATTCATATAGTAAGACAATTTAAAAAAGTTTTCAATTCTGAAACCTGTAAGGAAGACCTTTCAGCTTCTTGGTCTAATTTTACCAGTCTTCTTTAATTATCATCTAAAAATACCTACTAATCATAATATCTGATCACTGGCAAACATCCTGAAATTCCACAGCTCTTTTCATCTCACTAGATTAAATAACTCAGTTGAGAGTTACTAATAATTAGTATTTACACAGTACTTATTTATTATAATACTATAAAGCAGGGCAAAATAATTATCATCATGTTAACAAAGGAAGATGCTAAACCAGTTAAACTAGTTGCCTAACATCACAGTAAAGCAAGAACTTGCCAGAATTAGACATTGAGTTCTTAGCCTAATTCCCATATGCCTCATCACCCAAAATTAACTATCTACAAGAATTATAACAACTCAGGAAGAAATCTAGAATGTACCAGAGCCAGAGAATCTTATTATTGAAATGATAATTAAGACCATCTACTTCAACGTCATTACTGTACAGATAAGGAAACTGAGGCCCCAAAAGCTTATGTAAGTTAATTATTCAAAGTCATACTTCTAGGCACAGTAAAGCAAGAATCAGAACCTAGCACTCCCTAATCCAAGTTCAATGATCTTTGATTACTGGAGTATTACAACTATCCCAAATTTTGGGGTTTATCAAAAAGTCTCAATGTTTTCACTGATGATTATTAGCATATCATTTACTTAACAAATAATTATCTGGTACATATTATGTGCCAGGCCCTGTATTTGGTGCTAAATCTTACCAAATATTTACTATGTGCTAGGCACTGCATTACCTGTATTTTCACATTTAATCCTCACGATACCATTACAAGGTTAAATGCAATTATTTCTATTTTAAAGATTAAAACTTAAGAAGATTAAGTACTCTGCCTATGGTTTCTAGTAAGAAAATGCCTTTATAAAAAGTAAATGGTATAATCAAACATAAAATAAGTTTATTCTAACAAAAATTTGATTTTTTGGTAAATACTACAACTCTGTGCATGATTTCATTTGAAAAAGGATTTATCATCAAAAAAGCTTGAAAACCACCAGTCCCTACATAGCACCTAACACTGACCATACAGTAGATGCAGAACTTGGTATTAGATTACAGGTTGGGGGCCCCATTAAATATCCTTTTTTTCTTGTACTTTCCAAGACCCCTAAATAGGCAGCGCTAACTGAAAGCCACTTTTTAGGAAAGTGATTATTTCAAATAAACAGAGGACAAGAGGAAGGGCTTCTGGTACCATCTTATAATGAGTTTTGGCCTGGAGAATATTATATAAGATCCAAAGTAGAAGAATACATGAGTTCTCTTAAGTATTACTCACAAAATCGCACTACAATAGCGGTTACCTACTTTGAGAGCATAAAATCTCTGTAGTATATGATCACATTAATTAAAAATTTCATTTACTATCTTTCCCAGCAGGAATTCCTTTATCTTTGATGCTAAGATTTCACAAGGCCTATACCAAAAAACCCAAGTGCTAAGCAGTATGACCGATGGAGATTTGGTTTTTTTTGTTTTTTTTTTTTTTTGAAATAGAGTCCCACTCTGTTGTCTGGGCTAGAGCGGCATGGTGTCAGCCTAGCTCACGGCAACCTCAAACTCTTGGGCTCAAGCGATCCTCCTGCCTCAGCCTCCCAAGTAGCTGGGACTACAGGTGTGCATCACCATGCCCTTCTAATTTTTTCTATTTTTTGTAGAGATGGGGTCTTGCTGTGTTGCTCAGGCTGGTCTCAAACTTCTGAGCTCAAGTGATCCTCCCACTTCGGTCTCCCAGAGTGCTAGGATTACAGGCATGAGCCGCCTCACCCAGTCCCGATAGAGATTTAAAAAATGAACTTTGTAAATAAATGAGAATCGGATGATATTCTTAAAAGCAACAATCGCCCTAGGGCCAACCTATGAGGAAAGAAGAAACGTGAAATATAACTGGAGCATAGGAAAATAATTTCAGGGGAAGATTAATTTTACAAAGTGGTCTACTCTTTTGGAAAATACTGGTAAAGGGAAATCAAATCAAGAAATCGTAAAAAAAAAAAAAAAAAAAAGAAAAAGAAAAAAGAAGAATCTTCCTTTTCCCTACCATACAGTAAATTTGTATCCTAGCTGTACTTGTACAGATATAAATGAGAGACTAAGAAAAATGGTAAGTAATCAATCACAGCAGAATTAACCATATACAGTATTTCTAATGTAAATGATTACCTGAGAAGTCTGTCAGAAGTCTTGCTAAGACATGCTTGTTTACCAGTTCAGTCTTGCTAAGGTTGGAAATATCTACCCTAGTAGTTTCTTTGATAGTGGGGGGCTTTCTGGAAATCCCAAGATCAGATCCGGTCTTGACATCTGTATGTTCTGGGATGTATGATCTTTGTGGCCAAGACTCTGCAGTGAATGAGAAAGTTGGCTCGAGTATTTCTTCAGAAGGAGATTCCATTTCATGTTGTGCAGAAACATGCTGTGACTTCTCAGCCTGTTTTTCACCTAACTCTTCAAGGGCTTTGATTGTGAGCTGTTCCTGTTCTAAGTCAAAAGATGCTACTGGAGAACCTTGGGTAGGGAACACACTCAGAAGCTCACTTCCATTTGTTTCTTTGCTTTGTTCGTTGTATTTACTTTTGATGTCTTTAATTTCAGAACCACCTGACTCACTTGCATGCAAGATTTCTACAGGAAGAGTTGTTTTAACGTCTGTCCTCTTCTCTGATATTGCTTCAAAGGTGCTTCCTTCACCTTTATCTACTGTTCCTTTCTCTCTGGTCTCTGTAAAGGCTGCTATCAAGTCCTCTGGGGAGGAATCATCTGTATCTTTAACATTTTTCCCATGTAATGACTCCAAGTAAGCAGAATCCTTCTCATTAAAAGCATTTGGAGACGCTACTGAAGAAAGTGTGGGGTTCTTAGTTGCAACAGGCTTTTTGGGAGCAACTTCACTCACGCTATCTGACTGATTTACATCTTCTGACGAGACATTCATATTGCGTACTTGTGAACATGCCACCTCACCAACTGGACTCCTTCCAAGAATATCAGGCTGAACTTGAAGTGGCTCAGAGTCACTAACCAGCTCTTCAAAGTTTTCCCTCTTACCATTGGGAATCTCTTTGATTTCTCTTTCACTTGTTTTTACAATCACACTTAGAATGGAAACTGGTTTTTCAGCCTGAATTTTGTTATTTTCAAACAATATATCTGCTGTAATATCCTCTATTACTGTGTCATCAGATTCACCAGAACTATCAGCCTCTGTGCTTTCTCCCATTGCAGGGCTCTGCCAGTTCATTTCGTCTTTCAGGTGGTCATCAGGGAAATCTACTTTCACTGGTGCCACTCCGGAACTCAAAGAAACACATCTCCCAAATGGAGGCCCAGGTAACTCCGAAAGCGTGCCATCAGGTTTCTGCACATTGCCTTGCGCACCTTTGATACTGACTTCCTTTGTGGAATTGACATCATCTGGTATAGGTTTTCCAACAATAGCATTTTCTTGCGGAAGAGACGTTTCTGCCCAATCACCTGTTGATTTAGTGATGGGAGTGTTCCCATTAATAGAACATACAGGAATTTTCTGATGAGTGTTAGTTTTAAGACTTACAACTGGAATTTCTGAATTACATTTACTCATGTCAAGTCCTGTAGTTTTTGTGATGTGGTCATAAGATTTATCAGTCTGTTGTTTCACCTGAGGAACCAAATCCCAAGTCAGTATTTCATTAGTAAAATTATGCATATCATTCACACATCTAGATACCTCTTCCAGAGCTGCAGTCGTGTGTGAAAACTGCCTGGTGAACAATGCAGAGATTGGGTAACGCCCTGCCTCTTTATTTCTCAGTGGAAATACTTTGTCATTAGTCTCTGAAATGTCTTCGGATGACTCTCTATCAGTGTGTGCTGACCAGCTACCAAAACCATTTGTGTTCTCCTTATATGAGTCTTTAAATTCTTTGTCAAATGCTGCTTTGTCAATAATTATTTCAAATGGTGATTCAGGGGAATCCTTTTCAATAACACCACCTCCTGAAACTTTGGATGGAGACAAAGAATATGTACAAATGCCTTCTGCCTTAGACAGCTCAGTTGGGGGTTTCTGGGCTGTTAGCAAAGTGAATCTGTCATTAGCATCCAATGCAGTTTTATCCTCTCTACTTGGTGCCTCATTTGGGTTCCTGGACTCTTGGTCTTTATTTATTTGCTCTTCTATTTGATCAACTTCCTTTGAGGGAAAAACAGAATGCTCTGGGAAACTGGCTGGAATGGAAGGATGGTTACAATGAACTCCTGCTACAAGAGAAACTGTAGAGTTCACTATGTCACTGCTGGTCCCCTGAGGCTTTTCCATCTTTTTCATATCTGGAAGGGCCAAGTGGTCTTTTCCTTTTTTGGCTAAAAAAAGCTGGCTGTTTAATACTTCGCTTTTTTCTCCATGTAGTGTTGTAAGGTCAGTGTTACGTATTTCGGAAGATGAAAGAAAGGAAGAAGTCATAATTTCTGAAGGTGGCGCATCAGAGCAGAGAGAGCTCAATCCCTCTATGGTCAAAATTTGAAAGAAAAAAATTGTTTACTGGGCACAATTACACATTAGCTAGTCAGGCCAAGCAGCATGCTTTTTATTTTTTAAATTATATAAAGATACACACACACACACACACACAGAGGATGTATATATACACACATATACATATACATACATATACATATAAACACATAAATGCTCAACAGTTACCCTAACAAGACATGCATAAAATTGCCAATGGTGAAACAAAAAAGCCTCATCATGCTACGAATTGCAAAGGACAAAAAAATTTTCACAACAAATACTTTTCAATCAGTCTACTTTTTCCACTGCAAAGGTAAAGTATAGAGAAGGGTGATGAGATTGGGAAATCTTTGTTCTTTTTTTTTTGTTTTGGTATACCTATTCAACAGAAGCAACATAATCCATACAAAACAAACAATTTGATATTAAGAAGCACTGATACATCTCCATACGCAAGCTGAACAATTCAGAGCAAACTGCCTCTATAAATCCACTGTTACAGTCTCACAATCTGAAAAGGAAAAAAAGTGGCCAGAGTTTTAAAAAAATTATAATTTCAAAATATTAAGGGGTAGAGCTTTTTTTTTTTTTTGGAGACAAGGTCATACTCTGTTGCCTGGACTAGAGTGCAGTGGTGTCGTCATAGCTCACTGTAGCCTCGAGCTCCTGAGCTCAAGTGATCCTCCCACCTTAGCCTCCAGTATAGCTGGGACTACAGGTATGAACAGTCACATCCCACTAATTTTTCTATTTTTTAAGTTTTTTGTAGAGATGGGGTCTCACTATATTATTGTCCAGGCTGGTCTCCAACTCTTGGCCTCAAGTATTCCTCCTGCCTCGGCCTCCCAAAGTGCTGGGATTACAGGTGTGAGCCACCATACCCAGCCCAGAATTCCTTTTAAAATAGAAAATATCATTCTCAAAACAATACATTAAATTTTATCAGTTATTAATACCACAGTAGCCATTCATTTACCACAGTGTTTTCTAATTTTCCAATCTAACAAGTTTTTATTGGGGAAAAAGACCACAACCACCATCCCAAGGGCAAGTGCTTCTTTGTACATTGTTGTATTTCTAGAGCTAGAACAAAGTAGGTCTTAAATAAACAGTTCCAAATAAATGAGCCAAAGATTCAGCTTGGTCAGGTGAGAACTAAGGAGGCTCAAGAAAGGAATACCTTGAGCACAAATGATTAATTGGGAATGTGAAGGAGAAATTCCTTTGGGATTACTCTTAGTCAGCTCATGTTCTTTCTTTCATGTAAGAATTTGAATATTAGGTAAAAACAAAATTATGACTTCATTCAAAATTATTTTATTAAAGATGAAAATAAATCTTAGTATAATAAAACTCCACTATTATAAAAATGTTTTGAAATGCCATGTAAAGTTCCCCTATTCAACATATCAATGAAATTTGATGTAATAGGATCTGAGCTTTAGACATAGTATAATTATAATCTGGGTAGTGGAAAAAAAGTTTTGTAAATTGAAGAAAAACTGTTAAGGTTTGGGGGTAATACAGTAAACTATATCACTGAAACAAAATAACTGAAGTAAACTATCACTCATATTTAGTTCTAATGTAGTAAACATGGTTTAAACCCATCATTATATATATGGATATTCAGCATAACTGGATTAAGGGTTAAGACAGAAATGAAGCCCAGCGCTGTAGGTTAAAAGATTCAAATAGCTGAATATTCCACAATCTGAATCATGCATTGTTATTGAATTTACTGGTCAGTGTTTCTACCAGAAAACATTCCATGAACTAAATCTGGATCAGGTAAAATTGTCTGGGAACTTCTCCCTTCAAACAGAAATGGAACTTTGGGGTAAGCAAAACTGATTCCATCCCAAACGGAAGACGAAGCTTGCATGTTTTATAAAGATGGAGATTTCAGATGATTCAGATCTGTCATTTTACGGATGAAAGTCAACAAAATGAATTAGTAGGCTGGGCATGGTGGCTCACACCTGTAATCCTAGCACTCTGGGAGGCTGAGGCGGGTGGATAGAGCTCAGGAGTTCAGACCAGCCTGAGCAACAGTGAGAACCCGTCTCTACTAAAAATAGAAAGAAATTAGCTGGACAACTAAAAATATGTATAGAAAAAATTAGCCGGGCATGGTGGCACATGCCTGTAGTCCCAGCTACTCGGGAGGCTGAGGCAGGCAGATGGCTTGAGCCCAGGAGTTTGAGGTTGCTGTGAGCTAGGCTGATGCCACAGCACTCCAGCCTGGGCAACAGAGTGTCTCAAAAAAAACCAAAACAAACAAACAAACAAAAAAAACAAACAAAAAAGACGCAAAATGAATTAGTAATAATTCAGCAAATTGGGGGGTGGGGCGAAAAAATAATTTAACAAATACTGAGTGCCTACCATGTGCCAGGAAATGTTTTAGAAACTTAGTTTAAAACAATAAACAAAACGGAAAAAAACCTTGCCTTTATGGAGCTTACAATACAGAGGCAGAGACAGATAATAAGCAAAATGATGATGATGTAGTGGTGGTGGTGATGGTGCGCAATGAAATGAAAAAGAAAGTAACCTAAATGAAATGCTCATCAAAGAACGCACATGTCCCTAGGGGAAAAAACGTGGTAAAAATAGTCTTATGCTTTGTCAGGACACAAACTGGTCAATTTGCCAACCAAGCCTTGCTTCCCTCATATCTTCCTTGAACTCTCAGTACTCCAAAAGTTACAAGGTAGGTATAGAATAATATGAGGTAAAACTAGAAGATTAGATCAGAAGTATTATTCTCAGAATACCAACAGGTCCTCTACTGAGTGCTGTGACTACCTGACAGACTTCAAATATTTTGTTAAAAGTTCTTTAATATAACTATTATACTAAGCTTAGAGAGTAAACATAGCTCAATGCTGCATTCATTCCTCGGCGATTGTGAGATGCAGGTGCTAGCTCTGATTATTGTCAATCAAGCTTTCCAACTTGTAGAAAAATAAAGAAGCATCCTCACTGTGCTTTATTTTAATTATCTTGCTTAGAATTTCAGCAAACGAAATGATTTTGGCTAGCTGAAACCCTAACTAACTTGGACAGAGCTGAGCTGTACCAAGCCAACGGAAAAAATTGGGCTGGAAGTAAAAAGTTTATAAAGGCATGAAAACATTAAATAGAATGAAGACGAGAATCTAATAAGCCTTAAAGAACAGCTCCAATAAGCAAGGATTCTTCCAATTAGTCAGTATGGCACTTAACAGTCATTGGTGTTGTCCAGGTCAGTACCTGGCAAAAAGGCAGAAAACACCAAGGAGTCTGAGAGTTGTTAATTCTTTTTTTTGAAACAGAGTCTCACTCTCTTGCCTGGAGCGAGTGCCGTGGCGTCAGCCTAGCTCACAGCAACCTCAAACTCCTGGACTCAAGCAATCCTACTGTCTCAGCCTCCCAAGTAGCTGGGACTACAGGCATGTGCCACCATGCCCGGATAATTTTTTCTATATATATTTTTAGCTGTCCAATTAATTTCTTTCTATTTTTGGTAGAGATGGGGTCTCGCTCTTGCTCAGGCTGGTCTCGAACTCCTGAGCTCAGAACGATCTGCCCACCTCGGCCTCCCAGAGTGCTAGAATTACAGGCGTGAGCCACCGCGCCCGGCCCTCAACTACCTATTTTACGATATTGACTTCTTAATCAATACCTTAAATCTGATTCTGTTACAACCCTTTATTTCTAACTGCATGGTAGATCTCTCCACTTTGATTTCTACTAGAAATCACACATTTAGCATAATGAAAACAAAATATATATGTATGTATTATTTAATATTTTTAAAA
>CAUYSK010026204.1:0-30218 GCA_963575035.1 Avahi laniger
CAATTAATTTCTTTCTATTTTGGGTAGAGATGGGGTCTCGCTCTTGCTCAGGCTGGTCTTGAACTCCTGAGCTCAGAACGATCCGCCCACCTCGGCCTCCCAGAGTGCTAGGATTACAGGCGTGAGCCACCGCGCCCGGCCCCACGAAACATTTTTTAAGTGAACAAATAAACAAGATCCCTTGAGTAGCAGAAGCACAAGATGGTATAAAATTGTTGAAGGTAAAAGTGAGTATATCCCATGACCTGTTGCTCATTTATAGGAATTTATTCTGAGCTGTGCAAAGATAAATATAATATTCAACAAACTTTATCTGTAATAGTGAAAAATCAGAAATGATCTAAATGTCCAACAACAGAAATTGCTAAAATAAATTATTGTACTTTAAAGAAATACTCTGAAGATTTTTAAAATGCTATAAAATAATTTAGATTTGGGAAAATAATAACTACCAGATTCTAAATCAAGAAAAGCAGATTTTTTACATGATATTTCCATTTTTTTTAAAAAAAAGAAATGTACATGTACACAGAAATATTTACAAATATTTTCAAAGTCATTGGGTATGAGTTATTTGTTGATTTCCTCTTTGTGCATTCTCATGTTTATTTGCTACTTTGATCACATATTCCTTTTTAAGAAATACTTTTATCTTAAAAAGGGAAAATTCAAGATAATATATCAGATCATGAGAAAATTGTGGGTTTAAAAAAAAATTGTACTGTCCTTTAAAACCTGGCATGCCAATATTGTGTGATAAAAATAGCCAGGCAAAATTTGGCACCGTAGGGGAAAAAAAAGTCATTATGTTTCAGAATTATCATATTTGGTGTATCTAGCTAAAATTTCAGAAATATATCAACTTCTTTCTTCTACGTAAGGAAATAAACTTGTAGAAAATATTCTAATGGATTCAAAAGGTGAATACATTTTCAAAAGCTTCCTCTTATCCAAAAGTTACGTCGGGTGATGCTCCACTACTAGATAAATTGGGCTTTTGTGCCAAAGCTGGAGTAGAGAATTTGGAGTTTAACTTTCTTGTCCCAGCTAGGTAGCCGCAATCTGAGTCAGCGGCAAAGATCCAGAGGATGAGTAATGAGGAGCTGGTTGGTTCTGATAAAAACGCTTTATTTCTGACAGAGCAATGTCGAGAGCCAAAGCTCGCCCAACCCCTTCATGAGCCTCTCTCTTCCTGCACTGGTGTTCTTCTTTACTGTGCAACACAATGGATGACTACTGCTGTGTGTGCTTGCCAGGAGCTGTGGTCTGAGGCGCAGTAGGGAAGGAGTGTGGTTGATTGCCTGCAGGTGTCCGACTGCAGACTGCAGCATGCCTTCACATTTCATTGAAAATCAAGGCATATGTATCATACTGGAGCAAACAAACCATAAGGCACCTTGTCACCTCAGTCTATTTTTAGATCTATGATGATAGAAAATAAATGCGAAATTAAAATGTGTCTTTTTGTTAATATCTGTAAGTCAAGGAAATGAGGTGGGTGGAAAGCAAAGCAAATCAGTGTTTTTAGAGATGTTGGAGAGGAATTCAGAAACTGTGGGCTGGAAGTTACTTCTTGCAGAAACTGTCTAGATGCTGGGTTAATCACATAAGTGGCCTGGGTATCATTTTTTTATGTGAATAATAGATTATATAATCTCTAATGCCTCTTCCATTTTATGAGTCTTATAACATCTGGTCTAATTTGTAGAGATATTAATTAACTTTTAACATAATGTATTCATGGCTAGATTGTGTTATCATCCTCTCTCAATGACTGCAATGTTAAAGGAAATATCCAATCTTAAAGGAAAGAAAATAATCTCTCAAACTTCAATTTCGCCGTGATTTTATTGGTAATAACTATAATGAACAAGCACAATTTGTTCATTTAATTTTTATCTTTATGGAATGAGATAATATTGATCTTCAAATTCTTAACTCTGAAAAGAAAAAGTTGTGGAATTGATTGTAATGCTAGAGATTGAATAAGAAGAATTGAATGTCAACATTTGAAGACACCATTTGAACTTTAGGTACAGGTTGAGCATCCCTAATCTGAAAATCTGAAATCCAAAATGCTCCAAAATCCAAAACTTTTGAGCACCAGCATGATGCCATGTGTGAAAAATTCCATACGTGTGAATTTTCCAATGGGTCACAGTCAAAATGAAGTGAAAAGATCATTCACAAGATCATTAAAAATATATAAAATTACTTTCAGGCTACGTGTATAAGGTGTATATGAAACATTAATGAATTTTGTGTTTAGATTTGTTCCCATCCCCAACATATCTCCTTATGTATATACAAATATTTCAAAATCCAAAATATAAAACAATTTTGGTCTCAAGTAGTTCAGAAAAGTGACATTTAACCTATATATGATCCTATCACCTTGTAAATAACCACAGTAAAATCTTTTTCTGAAATAATTGACATAAAATCAGTTAATCCTTATATTCATTATACTATTCTGTAGCAGAAATGGGAGCGTAGAGCAAAGGACACAACTTGGGAGTCAGGCATGGTTGGTGAGGGCCTGTGGTTCCAGCTACTCAGGAGGCTGAAGCAGGAGGATCACTTGAGCACAGGAGTTCTAGAGTTTGAGGCTGTAGTGAGCTATGATTCTATAATCCTGCCACTGCATTCCAGCCTGGGCAACAGAGTGAAACTTCTTCTGTTAAAAAAAAAAGAGTGTAATTGGTTCAGATGTCATCATGACTTCAGCCAGAATTCATCTGTCTATTTCATTTCTGACCTATTTGTCCTCCAAAAGTCTGACAGTGGAATAAGATGTGCTAACTTCTACTTGGAGGGACTGTCAAGTGAAAAATAATAACACCACTTCCCCACCTCAGTTTCCATCAAAATCCTGGCCCTGAGGCAGAATCATACGGAGGAAAGGACACAAACACTTGAATTAGAAATAGAAAGTAGAATAATAGAAAATTCTAAATTCAAATAACAGTTCTGGTGTTTGTCAGACAACTAATTTTAGATAACTTTCTCCAATGAGTTTCTGTGAAATTGGGGTAATTCCCAACACACAGGATTGCTGAGAAAACATTAATATATTATTGCAGGAAAAATACTTGGCAATTAGTATTTCCTCAGTAATTTTAATTCTTTTCTTTTCTTTATCAATCCTATCATGCTGATAAATAGATATGTAGACAGATGATAGAGATAAGTATCTTGCTCTGAGGGCCTTATAGAAGTCAAAGAAAAAAGTAGCTATTTCTGTGTCCTTTTTTGTTTCTTTAAATATATTATTTGTGTTCTATGATGAGAAGTAATTTAAAAAAACAAAGAAAAAATAAAATAAAGTAAATGTTCTTTTTCTTCAGTTATCCAACTATGTATATCTAATAAAATGCAAATTACTTAGACCACAATTTTTTTTTTTCATAGACTCCCCCAAGTAGTTTTCAGTGGAATAAAAGTTGGACTACAAGTGATTGTTGATGAATTGGATTATAAATGCAGGCATTGGGAATAATTAGGGGAGTTAAAGTGTTATTTACATTTAACCTGACACTTGTAAAACAATTACAGAATAATATTAAAGGTATCAGGGGCCAGTAACCACATGGGTCCCTGACTCAGGGTGATTTCAGTAGGATTGAGAGCCAAGGAGCTAGATAATCAGTTGCTTTTCAGCAATGTCTGGGACTGACAGTCCTCATTCCCTTTTACATTTGTGGAGTTAAACCATTTGTAGGCAAGGCAGGCATCCATCGTTGCTGAGGGATCAGAGCCATTAGAAAAGATAACATTTTGATAGCCATCACAGTGCAGTGCTAAAGAGGGTGGAGGCTGAACACTTCACCTGGAGAATATGAATAGCAAAGATTTGCCAGCAAGTATATGTTCAGTTTCAAAAACTTTTCCAAGCCTTCATCACTTAAGGCTATTTTAAATGTTTCATATGTGAACAGAAGTACAGGATAGCAGAGACTTCTACTTCATGCAGATAAGCTAGTGTTCTCAGGGATGGGTGCTCTATATAGAAACGTTGAGGTGAACTGCCTTCTTTGTGACACTGTGTTAGCCTTCCTGCCACTTCTGCTTAGCATCTCAGCAGGCCTGACTGCCTTGAAGCTAAACAACCGGGAAGAAGCCATGACTTGTTTACAGTGTGAGGACGTGGATGTATATGGGGCATGCCATTTTGGACACTCCAGATAACTCAAACTTTCCTCCTGACAAGAGATTTCTGCTTTAATTTATCATTGCCCCTCTGCCTTATATTCTTGTCTAATAAAATTGATTTTGATTCTGAGCTCACAAACCTGGTGGAAAAGATTTCTAAGAGTAAGAATGGTGAATCATGGTTTTCTAACCAATAGCCTTGCAAAACCTACAGAGCAGTCCCAGAAAGATTTTGGTTCATGGACTACAGCAATGGAACAGACGTCTCTCTTTCTTACATTGTGTATGCTTTACTGGTTTCAATTAATGGTAGCTTTGGAGTGAAATCTAGATTTTATTTCAGTGTAAATTTTATTTATTTTATTTCACTGTAGACAGTGTGGTCTGATGCTTGCCTTTAGGTTAGCAAACCTAGATTGCCAACTATATATAATTAATCTCTGGCCTTTTTGTTTCTTCAACATGAATTAAGGATAATAATTTCTGAATCATGTGCCTAAGTGAGGATCAAATGAGATACAGAATATAAAATGCTTTTAGAAATATGACTCAAGATGGGACCCAATAAATCTTCATGTTCCAGATAGGCCAACCCATTCCTGGACTCTTAGTCATCCTTGTCCAGAGTGAAACAGGCTGTAGGACTCTATGTCATCCTGGTAAGACCCTACTCTCTCTAACAGTTCCCCAAATCTCATTCCTAGATTCTAGTCCCTATAGAACACAATGGGGCACCCTCTACCCTCTACCCTTTCTCACTATCTCTGCATCCCTTATGATACTTCCTGCTTTATTTTTCCCTAGAGAAAATATTGCCAAATGATTTACTACATATTTTTTATTCATTTTTCTTTCTTTCTTTCCCATTAAAATGTAAACTCCATAAAAAGAGGAGGCTTTGGTTGTCTTGTTCACTGCTGTTCCTCAGGCATATAAAACACTGCCTGCCATAGAGTATATAATTAATAAACATTTTTTGCACATATACATGAATGGAATTACTAAAACTATAAATAATGTTAATAATATATATTTTAAAAATATGAGCACTTAAAAGATTATATGTAATAATTGAAAGGTTAAAATATGCTATACAATATCCAAAATAAATATGCCAAGGTAACAAATAAACTAATATTTATTTTTCCAATAAACCAGTTGTCTACAATATTGAGTAATTATAAACTCTGGACAATGGGGAACCTACTGTTTTCCAAGTTCTGTGGAGTATAAAATAAGTTCCTATATTCAAGCATTTTAAAGAACTGTTTAGAAAATGAGGCTTGTACATAAGTAACTAAAATACATAGTAGGAATTGTGATCCAAAGCAAGCTACAGATAAAATGTCTCATAATAGGGGATTATTAAGATAATTATGATTTGGTGATCAAAAATACTCCAGAATTAGACAACAAATACTCTTTACCTTAGTGTGTTATAATTGAATAATTTAATGTTAGTTTTACCTTTTAAGCTTATTAGATTGTGTCAAACTAATGGAATCCAGAAAATTATGCTTAGTGATGGCTTACATCAAGGCCTTTCAAACTTTAATGTGCATTTGAATCAACTGGAGATTCTGTTAAAATGCAGATTCTGATTCAATAGATCTGAGGTGGAACCTGAAACTCTGCATTTTTAATGAATTCCCAGATGATACTCACAAAGCTGCCAGACCAGAGACCAAACTTCGGGGAGCAAGAACCTAGGCAGCACCATAGTCATTAAGCAATGATCATTATAGCAAACGGACTTTAAAAAATAAGTCATAGAGAAAGCTGATTAAATTTCATATTATAATTTGAAAATTGACCCCTAAAAGCATGCTCAAATGAATTTTCGCTAGCATTGCAATCAAGCAGCAGTTTCATTGTGCTGTTGAGGAAGCTCTAACTGTGATGTAGGATGAGAACATGGTAAGATTACAAATCTTGCCTGCCATAGTGCTTCCTTATATATTCATTTCTTGCAATAACACTTACTAGGTACCCATAGGTTTCCCTTGCAGCACCAGGTATTGTACAAAAGAGATTAACAGAACCACTTATCTCCCCTCCAACCTCTGGCCAACCAGTTCCCACTCAAGATACTCACTTGTAAAACCTGATAATATTTTTGTATGACCCTATGGTCATTTTGAACAACCTTGAGAGTCTTATTAAGGATTTAGAAAGATTTTCAAAGCTGAGTTCTTTGTGAAGCTTCATTTTCAATCTTATCTTTTACCAAATTCCTGCTAGTGAAGTCATTAAAGATTAAAAACATTCAAAATTTGAAAGAGAAGGTAAAACTGGTGTTCTCAATGTTAGAATAAATAAATGCAAATGTGAATAGAAAATGCTATTTTTTATTCCATTTATAATAGATACTGTGCACTCAGATCAGAAACAAAGAGCCAGTGTAGCTATGGCTTAGGAATATTAACCATCTCCTCCATAAACCCATCTTTTTGACAAGAGTCTTAAAGAGTCAGTTTTTCATGATATATGGTATAAAACTGAAAACAAATATATAACTTCTTATGGGGGCAACTCACTCCATTTGAGGTCTCAGAAAGAAACCACATACATTTTCTTTTATTATATATATATAGTATACATTTATATATATTATATATATTCATATATATAAAACCACTAGATGAGGTGATATATAAGCTAGGAAATTAATATCTAGTAAGAGTTTTCATAGAAAAATCACTCTGGGAGTGAAGACACAATATCTGCTAAACTTTACATGTCCAAAAGAACAGGAATAGTAAGAAGTTTGCTTTTAGTTGGAGTAAAATGCACATAAATGGAGACGAGAAAGGAGTTGCTGTTGAACAGCACGTTTGGAGGCTCGTAGAGCATCTTGCAAGCCTTATCTGTTAGGGAGTTGAGAGTTTGTCTCATAACCAGAGAAGAATCACTAAACAATGTCTTTATAAAGACTGTCTTCTAGAAAGCTAACATTGGCAGCAGTATAGAGGAGAGACTAGCCAGACAACATCTGGAGACCACCTACCATCTGGGAGCTTATTGACCGGGGGAAAGAAAGACATTGAAAGTCAGAACTAACACATTAGCATTAAGAATACAGAGGAAGCAAAGAGCATGTGTGAGTATATGTGTGTTTGTGTATGGGTGGATTGGGAGAGAGAAAGGGATATACATATATAAATACATAGTATATTCATATGTTATATTTACATATTAATACACAATATATATTAATGAGTCATACCTACATATGATTTATTAATAAAATCTGTATGGCACCTTGTAGTGTTTAAATGACTATTAAAAACTTGTAAATAGTGATATACTTCAAATATAATGATGAAAATTGTTAATATGCATGTGAGTCATGAATGCTAATTACGTGATGTAAATTTTGAGTATGTTTTGTCAGAAATTCATCTTTTAATTAGAATTTTGGGAGGAATTTGTGGGGAATGTGGCCTTGCCCTCTATATTTTTATGAAATTCTCTGATACACATCAACAAAATTTGGGGGCTCTGCCTATAAAATAAAAAGCAATATTAGAAGATAAGTTACCAGAGCAGCCTGTAACTTTGGATGCATTATCTTATGTTCAGTATTATGAAACACTTTCAGTATTATGTAAATGAAATTAATATCAGGGTATGATTTATGAAAAATTGATATTCTGTTTCATAGCTGTAGACCATGAAACTATTTGTTGTAATATATTGTCTCAAATATGTATGCTTTTAGTCAGAAATAAATTTAGTTAAAAAAATAAGAATTGTCCAACACAACTAAATCCGATTGTGAAAAGTGACATAAGACATTTATTTCCCTTATGCAGGTTTTATAGGCGCATGATTATATTAAAAAGTGATCAGATTAATTTATGGATATCAGCACTCCTGGGAAATGCTCAGATCACACAAGGGCAATGAACAAGGTGAATAGAGGTTTAGTAAGGTCTTGGAGGAGAGAATAATATATGCCAAGTGTATGCTCCAATACCTTCTAAAGCTTCAGTAGGGTGGCAAAGCTGACAAAGGCAATGGTCTGCTGAGTTTGCATATACCCTCATGACCTGTATCCAGTAAACACAGATTCTTGCTGTTTCTTCTTGTTTTACTTTTCTTTTTCAGCTTGCTGAAAATGTAGATGAGATTGGTAAGCTATTTCAATTTTCTATCCTGAACTTAGAGTAGATTTTGGCCGGAATATTGTCCCATTCTATCATTTGGATGCAAGTTATTTATTGTTGAAAGGCTTTTGAATAGAAAATATCTCTGTTATATTACAATGGCAATAATTATATTCTTCCTCTCAAATACTACTGATAAATTACTTTTTCTAAAAGTATTAAGGATAATGAGAGTTAAGTCTGAGAGATTGAATTTTAGAAGTTGTCATAGGAATTTTAAAATGAAAAAGAAAGAGGGAAAAAGAGACAGAGAAAGAGAGAGACTGTTGAAGAAGAGTAGAAAAGATAAAAAATATTCCCCAAAGTGGCTTCTTACCAAAGAAAGTGATTTTAATTCTTTTTTTTTCCAGAAATGTCTCTGTGTTAATCTGGCTGTGAGATTTTTAGCTCATTGCTCCTTTATAAATGCAAGGTAACTGACTTGGATTTATCTCATTTTCTCATCCAACATGGATACTGCAATTCCATTTTCTAGTCCCATATGTAAAATAACAGCTCTTCTTGCATGCTTCAGTGAATTTTGAATTTAAATTAGGACATGAAGGTAAGTGGGGAGGAAAAAAATGTTAACATTTTTAAATGTTTATTACCTGAACTTTCAAATTACTTGAAGAAAACTACTAAATTCTCTAAAATTAAAACTAAGCAAAGCCCCTAGATTATATTTTTAACTATATTAGCAGTATTTATTTATTCAACTCCAATTTTTGTTACTCTTCTAGTATTTGGATTCCATGTGATCTTGTAGGAGAAGACATCATGAATTCTGTGGCCTTACACCAGATGGTTTTGAATATTGAGTTCATATTATCTGGCTGAGTCTAATAAATTGAGTTATTGCAGTCTAATTTTGTCTACCTAGCGAAATGGAAGGAAATAACATTATCTCTAAACTCTAATTTTAACGGCGTAACCCTTTAGCTGCCATATTTACCATCCTAAACAACAGGAACATTCTGTTTCCTGAATTGTGATTCTCTTGAAGTTTAAATAACTCCCTGCCCATGTGTGTGCATGTGTGTGTGTTCTGTCTGATTCTCACTCTCTCTCATTCATGCTCTTGCTCTCTCTCTCTCTTCAGTGAAATCTACATAAGCACATGTTAGAAATAATTTACTTGAAAACCACTTATATAACACTATGTGACAGGCACTGTTTTAAGTGTTTTAGAAAATATTAATTAATTTCATCTAACATAATCCTTACAACTCTATGAAGTAGGGAATATTATAATTGCCATTTTGCAGGTGAGAAAACTGAAGACTGTAAGAAATTAAATCAAAGTATTAAGAGAGCAAGAGATTAGGGTTCCAATTTAGGTACATCAGCTTTTAAGGAAGGCCATTGCTATTTTCATTATGCTGTGTTACTTTTAAAATAAACTGATAGGTATAGATAGGGCCATGAGTTATGTTGTAGATAGTTCCCTGGGGGAATAATTCCAAATCATTATTTAAAAATAAATCAATAACTCTACTAATTTATTAACCATTATTTGTTGATTTATTCTGTGGATATAGAATCTTGTTCCAAAAAATGCAGCACAAACTTATAACCATTATCATGTATTGATTAATGTGAATTTCAGTCATAGTTAAATTTTATGAAGCACTTACTATCAGCTTTATATTGCTCTGCATTTTATCTGAATTTCTTCCATTAATATTTATAACAATCCAGTGAAGTAGGCACAATTATTACCCCAACATTGGAAACAAGAATATGAAGCTCAGAGAAGTTCCTAAATCCTGTTGTTCCTAAGTGGCTTAATCATGAATTGGTCTGGTTGAACAGTTTGTACAAACTATTAACTGTGATACTTCTCATTTGTAATAACACTAAAGAGAATGTGTATAATACTTCATTATCCACTTAAAATTTCATTCTGAATACCCAATATAAGATAATTGAGCATTGATTTTTTTCTCCCAAACCTGAGATTGTAATTGACTTCAAGCCTTTCTTTCTTCTCCTCATCTGTGTCCTCGGGTCTATGTACTGCCACAGGAAATATCCAAAAGTGAAAATGACACTTGCATGCCCGTAAACTAAATCAACTCACTTTTAAATGTCATAGTAGAAGTCTTGCTTAATTTTTTTCCTGGATCTCTGCATCCAGGACACTGCCTGACTTCTATGGACATGACATAAAACAATTTGTTAGCTAATCACTCGCCTGCATGGCCACACATTCCAACTCATTCTTCGAACCCTCTCTCTGTCTCTGCTGCTAAGTCATTGCCTCTACCAGACGTTTTCTTTTCATCTGGACTTGCTCATTAGCCCCTCTCTGATGCCATTACAAAGGGCCAGTTAACTTGGCGAGTACTCAAGGTTTCTGAAAGCTACTGTTTATTTTTACTCTAATAGCAGGTTTTGGCAAACTGGGTGAACAAAATATGGCTGTGTTTAGTTTTACCTCTTGTTGAATATGAAATATAAAGAATCTTCTAAGGATACTAGCACATAGCAGGCATTTGGCAAAGATTTCTATGAAATTGGGAATATCTTTAGAGCAGGAGTGGGAGATAATGTCTTCATATCTGGACATGGGGGAATCTTAGTAAATATAAATATTTTTCATGTTTTCATCAATTAAATGATATTAAAACTCTTGAAGTTTTATTTTCTATGTCATTATCCATTATTTATTTACCAATACATTTTATTCCTATGAACCTAAATACTGCAGTGTTCATATCATTAAGGAACATCAAAGTCATTAGTAAAGATCTATGCCAATAGATTTTTTGTTTGTTTTTTAACCTTCAGAAACATAAAATAATTACTGTATTTTGAGAATTTTTTTTGGTCTAATGGTAACTAAGGAATAACTAGAAAATTTCTTCTAAATTAACAAAAGATATTATTCCATTGAGAGTCATACTTATATTTCGAGGAAATATTTTACTGCTAAATTGGAATACTGGTGTAGAAGCAAAATATTACATTACTCTACATTTTTTCCTAATAACGTAATTACATACTACAATCTATAAATTAGAAGATAAAGAGTTGGTGTGAGTGGACAAGAACTAGAAAATACACTCCAAATGAAAATAAGTGAGAAGCGTTCTGGACAGGGAATGGGAAAACCTTAGACCTCAGTTCTACCACTAATTAGCAGTTTGCTCTTCAAATAGTAGTATTCTTCTCCACCTAAACACCTTTTTTTTTTTTTTTTTTAACAGTGAGAGGTCAGTGACACAGAATCCTTAAGAAATATATTCAGTTCTATCAGTAGTATCCACTGAGATACTTTAGAGTTAGATTTTTGTGTGCATATAAAATTGTGTTACTTATTTCAATCCCTAAGAAAATTAAATCCATATTATCTGTTCACACAAAAGATGAACTTAGTCACTGTGTGAACTTGTGGTATTTGCCTAGAGAATCTGTCTTTTCAACAGACTTAAGCTGGAGGTTGAACAAATGACTTGATTTCACAGGATCTCACAGTTAACTGCAAATTGGAGAGATTAATATTTACTTACCTGTGAAAGAATTAAATGGATTAGTTTGCAGAGGAAGAGCATGCATTTTAGAGCCCCACAATTTCTTTTCTTCCTTCTTGAGTTCTTGTCTTAACTTCATTATTTCTATGTTAAAAGTGCTTTATTTTTTGTCTGCCAAGATTGCTTATTTTACAATTTTTTATTTATTACTTTCATAATTTAAAAGATCCAACTTAGTGAATAGCCAGCATCCTTACCTTTTTGCTATTTTACTGCTTTGGAAAAGGAAGTTTATTAACCTGCTTTAATAACAACTCGAAATAGCTCTAGTAGTTGCATCTTTTTATGTTGATTCCTTTTGTTAGATTAAATAACACTAAAAAGAAATTATTTTTTATTGTTTATTTTTTAAATTTTATTTTATTTAATTTTGGGGGTTTTTTGTTGTTTATTTTTTTCGAGTGGGGAGCTCTCTTTATTTTTTGAATTTTTTTTTACTTCATCATATTATGGAGGTATAAATGTTTAGGTTACGTATATTGCCTTTGCCTTACCCAAATCAGAGGTTCAAGCGTGTCCATCCCCCAGATGGTGCACACCACACTCATTAGGTGTGTATATACCCATCTCCTCCTCCCACTCTCATCTGCCTGCCACCCAACAATTGTTATTACTATATGTACACTTAAGTATTGATCAGTTAATGCCAATTTGATGGTGAGTACATGTGGTGCTTGTTTTTCCATTCTCGGGATACTTCACTTAGTAAAATGGGCTCTAGCTCTATCCAGGATAATACAAGAGGTGCTAGATCACCATTGTTTTTTGTGGCTGAGTAGAATTCCATGGTAGACATATACCACATTTTATTAATTTTTATTAATCCACTCATGTATTGATGGGCACCTGGGTTGTTCCCACATCTTTTTAATTATGAATTGTGCTGCTATTAACATTCTAGTGGAGATGTCTTTTTTATAGAATGTCTTTTATTCTTTTGGGTAGATGCCCAGTAATGGGATTGCTGGATCAATTGGTAGTTCTACTTTTAGTTCTTTGAGGTATCTCCAAATTACTTTCCACAGAGTTTGTACTAGTTTGCAGTCCCACCAGCAGTGTGTGAGTGTTCTTATCTCTCCGCATCCATGCCAACATTTATTGTTTTGGAACTTTTTGATAAAGGCCATTCTCACTGGCGATAAGTGATATCTCACTGTGGTTTCGATTTGCATTTTGCTGTTGATTAGTGATGTTGAGCATTTTTTCATATGTTTCTTGGCCATTAGTCTATCTTTTTTTGAAAAGTTTCCCTTCATGTCCTTTGCCCACTTTTTGATAGAGTTGTTTGATTTTTTTCTTGCTGATTTTTCTGAGTTCTATGTAGATTCTAGTTATCAGCCCTTTATTCTATGTGTAGCATGCAAATATTTTTTCTCATTCTGTAGATTGTCTGTTTGCTCTCATGAGAGTTTCCTTGGCTGTGCAGAAGCTTTTTAATTTGATCAGGTCCCATTCATTTATTTTTGTGATTGCCTTTGGGGTCTTCTTCATAAATTCTTTCCTAGGCTAATGTCTATAAGAGTTTTTCCAACATTTTCTTCTAGGATTCTTATAGTTTCATGCCTTAGGTTTAAGTCTGTTATCCACCGTGAGTTAATTTTTGTGAGAGGTGAAAGGTGCTGATCCTGTTTCAGTCTTCTGCATGTGGCTATCTAATTTTCCCAGCACCATTTATTGAATAAGGATTCTTTTCCCCAGTGTATGTTTTTGTCTGCTCTGTCAAATACTAGATGGCTATATGAGGATGGTTTTATATCTGGGTTTGACAATAATCAAACTGAGAACCAAATTGAAGACTCAACAGCCTTCACAATAGCAACAAAGAAAATAAAATACCTAGGAATAAATTTAACTAAGGAGGTCAAAGACCTCTACAGGGAGAATTATGAAATACTGAAGAAGGAAATAGCAGAGAACATAAACAGGTAGAAAGGAAATTATTTTAAAATTGACTGAATTTTCCCTTTGCTTTTTTATGAACATGCTCGTATATGAAATGTAGTGATAACCTAGTCATTGAAGTAAAATGAACAAATAGAGCAATCATGTATGTGCTTTGATGATATTATGTTGCTGATTAATGAACACCCATGGTTAAACAAACTAGTGTTTCAGAGTGTAAGTTCTGTGGTCATGCAGAACCTTTTTCCAGATTGAATACATCTCTTTTTATCTGTACAACCTTGAGTAAAGTCTTTGATTTTTCTAGGAAGGATTCTTTGTGTGTAATATTCAGTTACTAATAATTTCCTACATATAGATATTGTGAGAATTAAAATATCACAAGTTGCATGTAAAGAATAACGCTTAGTGCATAGGAAATGCTCAATAATTTTCAACGGCTAGTATTATTGCTGTAGTTTTGTACTTCCAAGAAATCTTTTACGTTAAGACAAAGAACTTTAGACTGAAACGGTACTTCTATATTTTACGGTGTCAGGCAACATCCTAGGAAAGTTCAACTTTTCAGATTATTGGGTCTTGTGTGCAACAGTTTTGGCATCTAATCTGTTGGAGAGAGATAGTGCCTGAAGTAGGATGCAGGGCATTTTGGTTTCAATGATACAAAACATAATTTTCCTTTCCTGTTTTAAAACAACATATTTTTATTTTTTAATGTAATTTAATTTTTTTTAAAAAGATGAGACTCGCCATGTTGCCCGCCGTGGGCGGAGGGTGCAGTGGTTATTTACAGGTGTGAACACAGCACACTACACTTGAACTCCTGGCCTCAAGTGATCCTCCTACCTCAGGCTCCTGAGTGTCTGGGACTTAACAAGTGCACACTCAGCTTCAGAACAGTTTTCTGCACATTAGTTCTCTACCATGTTGTTTGTACTCATGAATATGTTCTGACATGCCAGAAATTAAGTACAGAAAATAAGTAAAATTATAAATCATAACTTTCCACATTCTCTTCATTTTTATAGAGCCATAAATAAAAATATTTTTGTACAGTTAAAGATATAGTAAAATATGTGCTTATTAAATTGAAAGCATTATTACTTTTAATTTAATAGCATGCAGATGCATATATCTTATCGGATATTTTGCAATATGTCTTGTACAAAGTGTAGAATAATGATAAGTTCCAAATGGTCCCTAAAATTTTTGACAGATTGATCATATTTGAGATTTTTAAAGCTATTGTATGTAATATTTTTATGTATATATAATATAAATTATGCTACACTCTGATGTGCTGTGCTAATTTGTGTGTCATAGCACACTGATATACACTACTTCATATATAATTTTAAAATTCAAAATAGCCCCATAAACTAAAATTTTCTACATAATTGTGCAGCAAATTCATTTGATGGCAAAACTTGAAATGAATGATGTAAGATTCTTCACAATCTTTATTTTTCTTGCTTAGTGTAGCTCTTCACATGTTTCACTGCAGCAATATGACAGAATTGGATTACGGAGTGCTGTCATAGATGCTATTGAGAATATTATATAGTATACAACTTATGCACCATATTATGTTTTTAAAATAGGAAGGATATTTGTAACATATTTGGCTCTAAATATTTTGGATAAAGCATTTGAACCTCTCCTAAGAATCATACTTTGATAACTAAACTTTATAGGATCAAATGAGAGGAATAACCAGTGTCATTAAAATGAGAAGAATTTCAAGTGCTGACTTCTTTGCTTAGTTGTTTGTCCTTGGTTTCATGCCCCAAAAGTCATCTGTTTGGAGCAACAGGAGATTTGATACTACTTGTATAAGTTTATTAAAAAGCCCGAAAGTTGTATATAGTCACACTATTCCCTGATTACTAGTAACGTAAAGTTACCTTTTCATAGTTAATAGCACCTAGAATTTCTCCAAGAAGCTTTTCAATTCTTACATTTTTTTTTTTAACTGTCACTCTTCTTTCTCTCACATGTCAGATTAAGGCGAAAGGGTATTGCTTACTAAAAATTTTGAAACTGCATTCCGTTTTCTCCTGATGATTTGTCTTACTCTTGCTTTTTTTGGGCACATGGATATTCCATGTGCCAAAGGAAGTGATAGATAAAACTATGACTGATGTGTGTAGACAACATATTTGTCATAAGCATCTATCATCATCTTCTTAGAAGTAAAACAATATATATTCATTCCACCGAGAGTTTCTTCCAGAATAAGTTCTTTGCAATAGTTCTTTGTTGTGGTTGTGGCAGTTGTATTTAAATTCTCTGGTACTCAACCTTCCCTGACCTTTATTTTTATATTATGAGTCACCATTGAGCTATATTTAATGTTAGGTGTTAATACATCCCCAGAACTGGCATAAGCCTCTGCAACTGTATATGGAATAGATGAGTTTAGCATGGATTTCAATCAATGAATTAGAAGCTGTGGATGAAAGATAAGAGCAACCATGTATGCAACAATACACAATTATAAATAAATTATTATAAATCCATGTGATGTAAAAAATCTACAGTCATTAAGAACTGTATGTAAAAACAGCATATTTAAAACAAAAAATATCAGAGAAATTTTAAAACTAACATTTAAAATCAACATTAAAGTATAATACCAACCCTATAATATATTTAAACACATATAAATATGTATATGATATGTATTTTTTATGAAAGAAAAGAGCATGGCATTATTTGACTCTAAAACACTGAGTTACTAGTAATTTTCATTTTCATTTATTTGTCTTTACTTATGTTATGCATTTTAAAATAATGTACATATAGTATCTCTGTGAATCTACCACCCAGAGAAAGAAATGAAACAATACTTCCAATCAGAAACCCCATATATGAGGCTCACAATTGCACTCTTCTCTTCCCTGCCAGATGTTTCTACTTGTCAAGAACTGCGAAGGGTCAGAAATGTTACTCTGCTTGCAGGCTAATAAGTTAGCCTATCACAATTTCGTGGATGCTGGCGGAAGACACAAGATTCCCAGGACAGAGGCAAGGGTCTATGTTACTTATACGAGAGTGAACTTTACATTTCCATTACCTCATTTTGCTCCCCAAGTCTCATGAAGGTGATGTGGATGCTGGAGAGAAGTTTCATATACAGTGGGCTTGCCTGTCACCTAAGGAACCCCTTCCTAAGTTAGAAAACCACAATATTTTGAGGTGATTATAAGGAAACTTTCCAATTTTTTCCCCAGAGGAAGATAATATTTATTACTCTTGATAGCAAGCAGAACAATCCTCTGTCCCAAAGGAGGACACTTTGTATTTCCAGACTGATTGCTATACAAACATCCTTGAAAACATATTTCAGAACAAGAGTTCTGCCCAAAAGATGTGCAGAAACAAGCAAGATGACCAACAACACTGACCTAAACTTTTGTGGATCATTTTCTTGCTTTATTTCTGCTCTTTAAACTGAATTGACATATCTCTAAATAATACATGATTTCTGATTTTGAAATTCAAATTAGTGGAATATTCAGTACTTATTTTTGATGTAATATTTTAAATTCACATTAAGTGTGAGATTCATTCATATCAATAAATGTAGCTACAGCTTATCCATTTTCAGTGCTCTATCATATTCCATTATCTGAATACATCATAATTTACTCAACCATTGCATTTTTCATTTGGCTTATTTTCAGCTTTTTGTTTGTGTGTATAGATGTTGCCATAAAGAGATTTTTACATGTCTCCTAGTGCATGTATTCAAGAGTTTCTCTAGAACATTTTAATATGAGTAGGATTGTTAAGACAATCTTAAGCACACAATGAACATTACTAGATACTGTAGTAATTGTTTTCCAATTGGTTGAATTTTGAAAACATTTTTTTTCCTATTAATGCTCATTACCTGACCACCTGCAGTGAATGGAGGTTTCAGGGGCTTAGCATTCTTGCCAACACTTGGCATTTCTGCTTGTTTCTTTTGCCCATTTTTCTATATTTTTTTATCTAAATGATTCATCAGAATTCTTTGTTTTCTGGGTAATAATTAATAGTCAATAATGTGTTTTGCAAGTATTATCCCCAGTTCATAGCTTGATTTTTCATGCTTCTTTTATTTTCATTAATTTCATGTGATGTCTTTTCATGACTGCTTTATTTTAAAGTAGTCAAATTTATCGTTGATCAATGTTTTACTTTATGCTTTGTTATCAATGTCTTATTAAGAATCCTGTTATGGTATGATAACAAATATAATTTCTAAAATCGATTTCTCAATTCAATTTTACATATCTATGACAATCTCAATCTATCTACCTATCTATCTATCTACCTATGCAGATATCCAATTACCCAAATCGATCCTTTCCGCAGAGATCTGAAATAACAAACCTATCAGATACAAGTTTAAAAATATATTTCTGTCTTTTCGAAGGGCTCCTTTTGGTAACATTGATCTGTTTGTGCCAATACTGTGCCAATAACAAAATTAATAGCCATAGTTTATAATAACAATTAGCATCAAGTAAGGTAAATCTTCCCATCTGGTCCTGATTCTTCAGGGATATCTTAGCTGTTCTGTTTCTTTCTCTTTCACACAAATTTTAGAATTCTCTTGTCAGTTCTCCTCATCTACCCATCCAAAAGCATATTGAGATATCTATTGAAAAAGTATTGAATCTATAGGTTAATTTAGGAAGAAAAAAATGTTTAGAGTATTGAGCCTTAACCTACTTAAGCATGATATATATTTTCATCAATCTAGATCTACTTTTGTGTATTTTAATAAACATTATAATAATCTTTATGAGATCTTGCACATATTTATATTTATTGATAGTGATTTTGCATTTTCGATGCAATTAAAATGGTCTGTTTGAATTTCATTTTCTAAATGTTTATTTTTGATGTATAGAAATGTAATTGAGTTTTGTATATTGCTTTATATCCATCAAATGTTAACTTTTTTAGCTATTTATGTATAGTTTCTCCTGAATTTTCTGCACACATTATTATGTCATCTGTGGATACTAAAAGATTATTTTTCTTTTCTTTCTTCTATAGCATTGTTTCTTAATCTTGTCTTATTGTACTGGCTCGAATATTCTGTAAACGTGAAGTAAAAATGATGTTAGTGGACTTCATCATCTTTTCCCTGATTTTGAAGAAAATACTTTCAACATTCAAATTAATTATTGTGATTTTAATAGTTTTTAATAAATATCCTTTAAGTAGTGTAGAGAGTTCTCTCTTCTTTGCAGATTGTTAATAGGTTTTTTGGTGTGTTATTTATTTATTTATTTATTTATTGAAAGAGTCTCACTCTGTCACCCCAGCTACAGTGCATTGGGGGATCATTATAGCTCACTGCAACCTCCAACTCCTGGGCTCAAGTGATCCTACAGCCTCAGCCTCCCAAGTAGCTGGGACTACAGGTACATGCCACCACACCCAGCTAATTTTTTCTGTTTTTAGTAAACACAGGATCTTGCTCTTGCTAAGGTTAGTCTCAAATGTTTGTTTTTTATCAAAAAGGAAACTCCAGGAGGGTAAGAATTTTTAATTGTCTAATTTGCTCATTGGTATATCTCCAGTGCTTGGAAGAGTGACTGGCATATAGCAAGTGACCAAAAAATATAACTGATTGTTAAATGTTGAGCATTTAACTGGATGTTGAATTTCGTACACTTTCCTTCCTGTATTCATTTTGGCCATCACGTAATTCCTCACATTAGTCTACCAATGTACTGAATTGCATTAATATATTTTCTAATACTAAACCAGCTTTGCATTTTTAAATTTTCCTCAAGAGAAGCAGATGGTGAGAGGTATGACAAACACTGCTGTGACTATAAAATTTCTGTAAAAGAATTTATTCTTATAATCAAGGAGGATGTGACATCAAGCTGAAACTATCATTTTGGGGATGTAAGCACATATTTTTTATTTTCCCCTCAGTATTCAAGCTGAAAGGTGAAAGATGCAAGATGCGACAATGTGTTACTGTATACAAAATAAAAATATGTGTTCAAAGTTCTCTAAAGATTTAGATTCCAAATCAATGTGGGAAAAGATGGGCTTATGGAATAAAGTTCAAGGTTGCAATTTAATTAATCAGTGCTCTAGAACTAGCTGTGACATACATCAGCTACACAGTGTCTGTGAGAAAATTAATGACAAAGATTAGCTTAATAGGGGATGCAGGTTAAATCACCTTTAAGTTATATTCCCAGTTCCGGCATTGTTGGCCCCTATGAATAAAGTATTAGGAAAATAATGAGAGACCCTAAATTTATTCTGACCTGTAAATAATTTTTGCTGTACACTTTTCCCATTTCAAACTAAGGTTGTAAATGGTCCTGCTGTTTAAGACTTCTTAAGAAATAGTTTTCTAATATGCTATGTGGTGTTTCCCATATCTTATCATTTCTTAGAACATGTACTGAGTTATTTTCCCATTGAATATTTCTCTGCCTGGTTATATTCTTGCATTTACAAATAGAAACCAGACATTTCTCTTGCTCTGCAAATCCTAAAGATGAAAGATGCATCAGAAGGAAGTAATCTTTTAACTGCTTACATGGCAAAATCTACATAAATCGTACACAAACATATATGCCCATGTAAACACAAACTTCCTGACCTATTCTCTAAGCACTTTGGTGGTCAGAATAGTGTTTCTATATATGATACTGATAAATTTTATCAGATTTGCAGAAAATAAAATCTAAGATATCATTATTGCTTACTGTTTTTCTGTAATGAGAGTTGCAAGTGATAGTAATTCTGACTTCTGTGGATGCAAAGAGAGTTATTAGTGAAACAATTTGGGCCACCTTGATGGTGATTTCATTTACAGGAAACACTAATGTTTAATTTTATTTTCATCTAATATATTTAGTTCTTGTTTTGGAAACTTTTGTGAAGTTCATTGCTGATTCATTGTAGATTTGTTAGCGATTCCTACCAGCAGCATGCATTTATTTCATATTAGCATTGGTTAATTATAGAAGGAAGAATAAAACCAGATTACGTATGGTATCAATATTTTCCAAATGCCATAAAAACTAATCGGTGGCAGATGTGAATGACTCTTGTGTAATTTCTTTGGCCCTGATTAAAATTTGTGATATAACTGTTAAGCTTTGTAACTGCCATGCCTTTTTGAAAGAAAAAAATTGTTTTTGGAGAAATAGTAAATTTGGACAATGCCAGCCATGGACAAAATATCAAATTGAGTGATACGATACTTTCAACCATTCACAATTTATATCATGTTCTATGTCCCTTTTATGTTTTAATCCCAAAATTTCTCTTGCTACTTTCTATCTAGACCCAGCTCTCCTGCTCACCATTTATACAAGGACTGTGTATGCCCCGCATCCATGCTTATGTATGACTGTATTTGATATCGTTTCTTTCAGAGGTAATTGTATTCAGTAAAGACCTATGGCATGCATGCCCAGTGTTTTCCCTTTTCACCAAAATGTTGACTCTACAAAGTCTATTTGAAGGCACACTGAGCTTTCTATACATCACTAAGGAGCTGGAAGGGTAATATTCAGAAACAGATAACATCCTGTAAAAGCATTTTAAACTGAACTGAAATGACAAGGACATTTCTGAGATTTCATGTTTGAGAGAAGGGAATACTAATGATGTGGGATTTTTACAATATTTCATTGTCAGTTTCATGTCTAATAACACCTAGGGTGTAATTTATTTGTACCCTCTCTAGGAACATCATTTAGGCAAAAATTTTTTTCACATTAATAATCTGATATTTCTCCCTACACATTCTTCTCAAAGGTGATTATACAGATTATGTAGTTGGCTCAGCAATATTGATTAGGGAAGCAGGAGAGTGCTAATTGATTCATTTAAGTTTTTCATTTGAGACTTTCTCCTAAAACTCCTTGCTTAAGATTCTATCAAGATCTCCAAAATCACTAGCCATGGTCTAGAAAGTAAAGTTACAATTTCTATGCAAATTGAAGTTGCTAGATAGTTGTTGCCTGTAGTGCATCATAAGAAGTCTCTTGAGGACTGAATTCGCATGCTGCAAGAATACTGTAATCAACTACTTATGTCCATCACGGGTGCAGGAGGGAGACAGGGCAATTAATGTATCAAATTACTAATGGCTGTGCCGGACTGCATGCTGATCATCCAATGGGATCAGAGCTTGGCAATCTGTTTGGGAACATGGCCTTTAGTCATTATTACTAACAAATTCCAAAAAGTTACATTGCTTTTGAAACAAATCATTTCCTTTATTTACATTTTTTATTTGAAAAGTTTACCCTGGCCACTAAATTGAATGAGCTATTCCAACTACGTAATTGTGTAAGTGTTCCTAGAGATTAAGAAACAGAAAGACTGTGTATCACACTTGTTTTCTATTTGTTTAAATTAATCTGGCAAAATCATAAAGTGCAAATGATAAAATCAGACATTACTTAATTATAGCCCTGTATATCAGTGTGACTCTCAAAGCACTTATCTGTTAGATGCTTTAAATTTTTAATCCCTATAATGACCCCCTAAAATATATAAGGGAGTACTCATATTCCTATTTTATGTAGCATGAAACTTGATACACAGCAAATCAGTGATTGAACATGGACAAAACTCGAGTATCCAACCTTTAAAAAATGGTATTTCTGTTATACTGCTTTAGATTTCATTATACCATGTAAAGTGAAGACTGGATAACTAATGTTTGTTAAGAGCTACTTGAACGCTGTAAAACACTATGCTAGCAGCTTTATATGAATTGTCTCCTTTAATTCTCACACTAACCCTCTGAGGCTACTGAAAACTATTTTTATCTTTTAAGTTTTATGAATAAAAACATTAAGATTTAGAGAGGTTAATTACCTTGACCAATGAAAACAACTAGTATATAGTAAAGCTAGCACGAACATTTGCGGTTGTTAATGCCCCAAATTACCACTTTTCAAGGCATATTTATATAATCTTCCAAAGTTTATTGGTCCATGATCAAAAACCTTTTCCTTTCTTCTAAATTGCTACTTCTTGATGACCCCTTTTCTGGCTTCTTTTTTCAGCATCTCTCTGCCAAGTATAATCTATAAGCTGGCTTTGGCAGCCAAAATAGTAGTTATCCTTTGCTACTGTTGAGGTGGTGCTTTTCCTGTGAGTTTCATCCTGTTCAAACCTTGTGAGGTGCTAAATTTAAATTTATAAATACCTCACTTAAGACATAACAAAAATATGAGTGAATTTTACATAATTAAAATATTATGGAATTTCAGTTTCACTTACTATAAAATATATCTTTAACCTTGTAATTAAACAAGATAATACATTTAAAGTATTACACAAGATGCCAGGCACACAGTAGGGATTTTTTTCCTTTCCTTTTATTCTCTACCTGCCTTTCAAGGGTTCAGAATAATGTGTGTTCACAGATAAACAGCAGGCACTAAATAAGGAAACTTACTTTTTCAACAAGTTGTTGGTTTTATCTATTGTTCATTATTAGGATTTTGTTGTTCTTTACTGTTCTCTAAATAAAAAGAAAAAAAGCTTCATCATACGATATATTATAACATCATTGTATGAATTGTGTTAACAATAAACAATCTATCTGATAAATTTGGTCTTGAGATTTTTCCAATCATACTTTTTAGAAAATGGCATAAAGCTAATGTTCTTTTCACCAGAGTAGAAATTTTTGTTTTTTGAAAACATTCAGTACAACTTTGATCAGAGACTCTTCATAAAATCTTATATTCGATGTACATCTCTAACTCAATCTTTGAGCCTCATTCCATTTTGATTCTGCAAATATGCCTTATGGAATATTATTCATGAGTAGGAATCTTGAAAATCTTCTGAAGATCAGTTTTTGTGACTTTTCTAGTTAAAGGATGTCTTACAGTTGCTCTGTATTTTGGGAATATGGTTTTATTTTAACATGTTTGTAGATTTTCCCGATTTGAATGCCTTTCCAACCCTACCTCACTTTCATGCCAGATTGAACCTCCACTATTTTGTCAATGCCTTTTTGGATCAGTATTTGGCCCAACTGATCACCCCCTCTAGATATATATTTAACAATTCGTACCACAAATGGTAGCACTTAGTTCTTTCTAAATATTCCATGAAGGTTATCTTCTGTCTCTCACTAGATGTGTATCTCCAGGGGTAAATCTAGGGCTTAGCCGAGTGTCAAAATTATTATAAGATTTCTGAGAAGTATTTGTTTGATGATTAATTAAATTGAAATCATTGAGGGAAATACTATACAAAGGGGAATTTTCTTCTCCAATATATGCCATTTAATTCCAACTTGACCAAGAATAGAAAATTGCTTTATCTTTTGTACCATTATCATTGGTCGGTGATAAATTGTTATGTTGAAAAGTACTTAGAGACAGTGTCTTGGTTCAGTAAGTATTGCCCTGATTGATTAGCAATCCCTTCCTTGAGCACAGGAAGTGGGGATGGGGTGAGGGGGGCACTCTTGGGTGCCACTACACTAGAGAGTTCTTTGCATAGTAATTATTGTCAACTGAATGGGAAACTCTTCCATATATATGTAAATTTTCCCAAAATGCTTGAGGACAGAAAAGTGGATCTGGAAAACAGAAAAACTATGGATTGGAATGTGGCTTGTTACTAAGGATTAAACTCAATGTCACCTCTTACTAAAAGCCTTTCTTCAACTTTACCAGCTTCTGAGTTTGTGCTATTGTCTGCTCCTGCATGCCTTTATAATACTGTATACTTACCTGAATCAGCATATATTTTTGTGTTTATTAGCTTATGATTTAACTTTGAGGATAGGGAGAAAGTCTCATTCATTTTAAAATTCTTCATATCTGTCATGGTACCTGATATATAGTAGGCTGTATCTTTGTGCTTACAGAATAATGTAACCATTGGCAAATGAAAGATACTTTTGATAGCATAACAAGTAAACAAATAATAAAATTTTATATCATTGAAATAATTTTATTTCAAAATTCAGTTTTAACATTAGGAAATATACCAATACTCTATAAACCAGCACTTTCATTTTTATAATAACAATAAAATTTTTACAACCACAGAACTACTTTGCATTACTAGAATACTTCTTCTTTATAAAGCCCAAGTGTTTTATAACAAATGACATAGCACTCTAATTATGATATTTTGAGGGACAAACAACTTACTGACAATTTCTTACAGCTCATTAGCATCTGGCACAAATATCATAGTGAAGAAGATCTGTGAGAATATGTAGACCGACCACTTCTTATAGGAGAGGAGACAATGAAACTGCAGAGAAGTGATATGACTCACTAAGGTCTCACAATTGGCTAATTACGGTGTCAGGACCAAAATTTATATTTCAGATATCATGGATGGGCCATGAAATTTCCAACTGTCGGCCATGCCTCCGCTTCTGCCTAAAAGAAGTAATTACAGCAAGAGAATTTACGTAAAGTGGAGTGGCCCGTGACAAGGACTCTACTACCCTATCTACAACACAATGTACTAGGGAGTGACCTATTAGCCAAAGGCAGAATTTGGTAGGGTAGGTATTTCCTTGCCTATGAGATGGGTTACTTCAAGGATGTTCTCAATAGTGAAAAATCATGCTAGAGGCCGACAAATTCACCTAATCCCACTTTCTGTAATGGAGTGTGAATGGGAAAGGCACATAGAGAAGGGAGGCATGGAAGGAACAATGTTCTTCAATGATATCATTCATTTAATTCGTAAGAATCTATAACTTATAATGTGCCAGGCACTGTACCTGTGGCTGAGCAAAAACTAACACAGTCCTCATACTCATAGGTCTCAGAGATTACTAAAGAAAATGGACATTGTTCCAATTATCAGGCAAAGAAATGTAAACATTAAAGAGTTTTAACTTTATTGACATAAAGGTCTGTGTTCTTCAGCACTTATTACATATAGATTTGGTTGTAAGGACCAAGCCCCTGAAAAGTCACTGACATGAAGCAGATTGATTAATAGGAGAAAAAGCATTCAAATTTATTTAACAGGTATACACAGTTACCTTCAGAATGAAGACCCAAAGAGACAGGGGAAATTGTCCATTTTTTATGTTTAGGTTCAACAACATATGGACAGCCATGTAGAAATATGATTGGACAAAAAGCGTATTATTAAGCAGACAGCCAGGGACCTCTGGCCCCTCCTCGAGTCAAACCCAGGTGTCTCAAGCAATTGCTACATCTAGGGGAAAACGTAACATCCTACGAATCTGCCAGTCAGAACTTAGTATGTCAACTGCAAAAGAATGCAGAGGATTCTCTAGCCCACAGGCCAAGTAACACAGGGGCCATGGGGTCTGGAAGGTGACCTAGGACAACCTAAGGTTAATTATCATGTCATTAGCTTAAATCTGCATTGTGGTCACCCCACCAAATGGGCTTTCACAGAGGTTCATAGGAGTTCCACATGTGCAGTAAGACTCAGGTCATGTAACTCCCCGATGTCCATCAAAGTGGGTCCATGGTAACACCTGAACTACAAGGAGGGCCCAGTCCAGACACTATAAAACAAGGCCCCAGACCATGATCAAGGCCTTTTTGTTATAAAAAACTGTCCGTTTGTTGTCTGTGGAAAATGTATCTTGCTCTTGCTCAGTAAACCTATATCTTTCTCTTGCTCTATAATCCTGTCTTTCTCTCCTCAATAAACCTCGTTTTGGGCTTACCTTGCTTTCAGTGTGTCTGGTCATTCTTTGGCCAAGAGCACACCAAGAACTGACATTTCAGACTACTGACCCACCAGTATCATCTAATCTTAGCAGACTGAGTAGAGAAACCCAACAAGGCCTGTCTAGATTCTTCCTGGCATCTCTGAGCTTGCATTCCTTCTTTCCATGTGTTTGACGGGGTCTCACTGGAACGGGGGTCTTATGATCTATGGTAAAACAAGTAGGTCAGATAATTTCTTTATAGCTAGTTTTTACATGGAATAATTTTAGGTTTATGGCTGGCTTTTAGAAAAAGAGGTTCTAATTTTTATGGCCTGCCTTGGGGAAGAGGGATTCTAATTTCCATGGCCAGCCTGGGGGGATAATGAGACTGAGAGACATGAGGAAAAGAGAAGGTCAGAGAAGAACTTTTGTTTCTGATGCTGCTTCTGAGGCCCTCATTCTGGGGTACAGTTTTCTGAGTCCCATCATGTTCTTATCAAAGATATTAAGAAAGTTTTCCCTATATAAAAGAACTAATTTTGAAGTATAAAAAATTACTAAGTGATAAGATGGAGAGAAGAACATTTTAGGTAGATATGTTCAAAGACTTGGGTGGGAGGAAGAAAATTTCAAGTGACTGAAAGACCATAAAGTGAGAATGGTGTGAGATGGGGTATAGAGAGAAAAATTGAGTTGAAACTATGCAGAAGCTTATAGGCTATGTTAGACGATCTTGTTTTTTGTTTTAACAACAAGATGCTTTTAAAAGGTTGGGAATCATGCCAACTGCAATGTGTGTGAACTGATTAGAGGGAGTTCAGACTGAATAAAACATCGAGCAGGCAGGAAGCAATGATAGTACTTTAGGTGAGAGGTATGAATGCTTGGACAATGGGATGGGAGGATGTATTTTAGGAAGTTACAACACTAGAACTCTCAAATCAACAAACTTATTATGTTTTCTGAACAAAATTGAGACATTTGTTTAAGTTTCCTATGATACTTTCTTGGTTTGTTAAGCTTTAGATACACTGGGATTCAGCATGGCTATATGGCTCTTGTAATGCTTTCTTCAGATTTCCTATTATTCCCTCAATTCATGGGCAAAAACTTCTTTACTGGATGTGTTCTCATCTTCGTGTTCACAAAGGAGATTTAGAAATGTAGTTATAAAGATCAGAAATGAAGTTGTAAGGAATCCTCAGAGAAATGTAAAGAGTGAGAATGAGGCAGAGTGTGACGGCGAAGGTCTGTGACCCACCTATGATTTCCAATTTGGGGGCATTAAACTAAACAGATGCTTACAAGTCCTTAAATATGGTTGATATGTCCGTGGAAGAATACATGTGAAGCACTACTTTAGGAAAAAAAAAATAGGGATTAAGGAACACAGGGTGATTATAATTTGTGCGTGATTTCTTAAAACATTCATTAACTTATATTGAGAAATGTATGAATTCTGATACTAGATTTACCCATGAAAATATGGAATCTGTGATTCAAAAAGTACTTCCTCTTTTAAAAACTTCTTATGATGAAACAATCTTAGTCTATAGCTTTCTTATATACCTTCATCCTGCTTCTAATGTTAACATCATACATAATTATAGTTCAATTATCAAAATCAAGAAATTAATATTACATACTACAGTGAACTAAATCTCAGACTCTACTTGGATATCATCAGTTTTTCTGCTATCATTTACCTATTACAAGATCCGATCTGGAACCTCACATGTGTACAGCTATCATATCTCCTTAGTCTCTCCCAAGCCGTTCCTCAGTCTTTCCTCATTTTTCATGATGGTGACACTTTGAAGAGTACTGATCAATCACATTGTAACATGTCCTTGATTTGTGTTTCTTTATAAGTCAATCGAGGTTATGAATTTTCCTCAAGAATGTGATAAGACTGGTACACACTTCTCAATGTGCCAAGTCAGGAGATACGTGATACCAGTATGTGGGATTCACAGTTACGGATTCATATTACTCTCTAATGGAGAGCTGCCCCTTCTCTGTTTATTTATCTATTCAATTAATTATTCATATAAGTATGAGATCAGTATTTATTCTTTAGGTTTGAATTCATATTATAGTTATTTTGTTGTTCCAATTGTTTCAGTTTTGATCAGTGGGAGCTCTTTCGGCTTCATTCCCGTGTAAATCAGTC
Organism: Avahi laniger; assembly: GCA_963575035.1. Taxonomy (NCBI): domain Eukaryota; kingdom Metazoa; phylum Chordata; class Mammalia; order Primates; family Indriidae; genus Avahi; species Avahi laniger. Next base: position 28,588 of record CAUYSK010026204.1, read on the forward strand.
TTCTTTCCTTCCTTTCTTCATTCCAAACCTTTTTATATTCTGGCATAAAAACATTTTCCAGACCAGGAACAGTGGCTCACACTTGAAATCCCAGCACTTTCAGATGCTGGAGCACGAGGACTGCTTGAGGCCAAGATTTCAAGACCAGCCTGGGCATTATAGAGAGGCCCCTTCTCTACAAAAAATTAAAAAATTAGCTGAGCGTGGCCGGAGACTAAGGCAGGTGGATCCGTTGAGCCTAGGATTTTGAGATTGTAGCAAGCTATCATCACAAATTTAAAGCACAATGAGATATCACTTCATACCTGGTAGAATGGCTATTATCAAAAAGGTGAAAGAAAAGTGTTAGTGAGGATGTGGAGAAAAGGAAACACTTGTACACTGTTGGTAGAAAGCAAATTGGTACAGCCATTTTGGAAGACAATATGAGGGATCCTCTAAAAAATAGAAAAAACATATCATATTCAACAATCCCATTTCTGGATATATATCTAAAGTGATTGAAATCAGTATGTCAAAGAACTGTCTACACCACCATTTTCATTGGAGCATAATTCACAATAGCCAAGCTATGGAAATAACTTAAGTGCCCGTGGACAGATGAATGGATTAAAAAATGTGGTATATATACACAGTGGTATACTATTCAAGATTCAAAAAGAGTAAAATTTGGTCATTTGGAAGACCCTGGATGAATACAGAGAACCTTACGGTAAGTGAAATAAGTTAGCCACAGAAAGACAAATATTGTATCAATATTGCATAAATATCTCACTTATATGTGGAATTAAAAAATTCAAACTCATAGAATTGAACAGTAGAACAATGGTTACCAGAGGCTAAGGGGTGGGGGTGATGGGTGGGGATGTGGGTGGGTGGGTAAAAAAGAAATATTGGTCTAAGGATATAAAATATCAGTTAGATAGGAGGAACAATTTCTGGTGATTCTATTGCACAGTAAAGTGATTATAGTTAATATTTTGAAAAATACAATAGCCTAAAATATGCTTATATTCTAAAAGGATGGATTTTAAATGTTCTTATCACAAAGAAATGATAAGTATGTGAGGTGATGGATATGTTAATTAGCATAATATGTTCATTCCACAATGTATACATATGTCAAAACATATTGTATTCTATAAATATATACAATTATTATTTGCCAATTAAAAATAAAAATATGGCAGGCGATAGTGGCTCACACCTGTAATCCCAGCATTTTGGGAGACTGAGACAAGAGGATTTCTTGAGACTGAAAGTTCAGGACCAGCCTGAGCAACAATGGCAAGACTTTGTCTCTACAAAAATTTTTAAAAATTAGCCAGGTGTGGTGGTACATGCCTGTAGTTCCAGTTACTTGGGAGGCTAAGGCAGGAGGATTGCTTGAGCCCAGGAATTTGACGTTGCAGTGAGCTATAACTGGTCTACTCCAGTCTAGCCTAGGTGACAGAGCAATGCTCTATCTCCAAAACAACAACAACAAGAACAAAACATTTTTCCGGGCATCTTGTTTTTTCTTTTTTTTCCTATCCTAGCCCTTGAATCAACTACTCCAACAAGCTCTGATTTCTACTTTTGGATATTTAAAAAGTGAGATTTGGGTCATAGATATGGTCCATCTGTTATGG